>JAPDSC010095267.1:0-26138 GCA_026290005.1 Latrodectus geometricus | reverse complement strand
TTTTTTTCTTTTAAGTATTCGAGAAGTCTTTTTGGGTGTTTTCGATTTTGGCTTCTTTGCTTTTTTCGAAATAACTTTTTTACCTTTCCTATCAAGAGAAATCGGTTTTCGTTTTCTGGAACGAGTTGAAATTTTTTTCGTTTTCTTAATGCCCTTTTTAACTGGTTTTTTTAGATCAGAAACTTTTCTCTTCTTTACAACCCGACCTGAAAGAAAATTGGGACCTGTGATTTTCTGTTTTTTTCTAGTCTTGAATTTATGCTTTTCAGGAACCTTAACTTTATCCTTTTTCTTTTTGGCAGGACGCTTTTTCATAGTTGAAATTTTGCTTTTCTTGCTCGCCGAAGCTCTAATTTTCTTTACAAACGAAGCTTTACGTTTTTTCCTTGAAGGAACCTTGCTCTTTCTAATAGATTTTTTTCCAAGTTTCTTTTTGGTAGAAGAGAGTTTTCGTTTCTTACTAAGTGGAACTTTACTTTTCTTGGTAGAAGAAACTTTGCGTTTTTTCCTTGATGGACCTTTGCTCTTCCTAACAGATTTTTTTTCAAATCTCTTTTTTCCAGTTTGGACTTTGCGTTTTCGCTTTGCAACAGTAGTTTCACGTTTTTTCTTAGCACTAGGAACTTCATACATTTTTTTAACTTGCAGAACTTTTTTTCCTTCTTTTGGTACAGTTTTTGTCTCTATTCCTTTTTTCTTACGAATTTGTTTTTTTGGCTTTCTTTTCCGCTTCGAACTTTTTCCACGTTTTCCGGTTGCAAGTGTTTTATCCTTCCTTTTACGTTCAACAGGTAATTCTAATGTCAATAATCTTGGAGTTGGTGTATCTCCAATTGTGTATTCTTTCATTATGACTTGGCTCATATGTGCTAATGCTAAGACTTTTATTTCGCTTGGAAATATTTCTTCCACTACTTGATGAATTTGTCGACATTTAATGGTACTTTCTTTTAATGTCTTAATTTCTCTAATAATTGACATTAACAATGAAGACATATGAGAGCACAGAATTGAAAGGCTGTTATCTTGTTCAAAAGTAACGCCTAAACAGCTACTCAGCTTTATAATTCCTTGCTGTATAACTTCGCCGCTGTACTTTGTTTTCTTTATCTTGGTTTCTTTTTTACGGATATCTTTTCCTGTTTTTTTCCGATGTACTTTTTTAGATAAAGTCTTTCTGCGCTTTTTACGCGCTTTGGAAGAAACTTTCTTTGAAGAAACAGCTTTTCGCTTCTTTTTAATTTTCGGTTTTCCTTTTTTGCCTTGGCGTATTTTCTTAGCTTTCTTGACACGATGTTTTGGTTTATTAATAACTTTCTTTACAGTCTTATTTTTTCGCTGCATTTTAGTGAATTTAATAACCCCATTATTATATAGAAAAACATTTCTTAGACCTTCAGAATTGGCGTGATTAAATAATTTCTTAGATAGAATTGTAGAAAAAGCATTCATAACGTCTGAAGCTCCCATATTAGATTTAGGAATCAATTGTCTGTCAATCCTCATTGCTTTTATTAATAAATTATTGAGGATATTTTTGATCAACTCAATTGCTTTTTCTTCAAGTGTGGCGTTAGAAAATACCGACTGACATACTAGCTGTATCCCACTATGGTAACAGTTGTTTATTTTCTCCACCTCATTATTCGCCATGCTTTTTGCTATTTTGCAATCACCACGTCAAAAATTTATTTGAATCTTTATTATTGCTATTTATATCTAAGTAACTGGTAATTTATTATAATTTTTATCATAGTGAGCTTACCTTATGAATTATGAAATCACTTAGGTGTTGTTTTATTTCCATTATGCTTTAATGTTATAGTGATTTTAAATTCAGGTAATATTTTTAAGAAGTTTGATTTAATTTCAGATTAAATATTTAATTTCATTTGATTTATTACGTTTATGGTTGTTTACATTCACTACCTTAATGTAATCAACATGACTATGTAACCACTTAAAATTTTAAACAATTCATTAACGAGATCGACATCACAACTAGCATTTTGTTTTGAAAACTTTTGCATCACGTAAGTGGCTATACATGGATTAACGAACTCTCAACATTCACTTATAATTTTTCTTCAGAGATATTTCATTGATTGTAAAATTGATTGTATCTCAGTATCTAATTCTATCTACTAATATTTAATAAGTTTTCTATTTTATGTACAATTAAAGAATAATTTGTCATTTTGATCACTTATAGCAACTGAAATGTTTGCTTGTCGTCAAAATCCGTAGAAATACAGACATTGACGATACATTTATTTTTTAAAATTATTATTGTTGTTTAAAATTGTTATTATTGTTAAATTATTATTGAAATATTTTGCGTATTTCAAAATATCTATATCCTTTAATATGACCAGTTAATTCTTTAATTATAGTTTTCACTGTAAAATTACTCATCTGTGAAGTTTTAAATTCAAAATGTTTGTTTGTCTTCAAAATCCATAGAAATACAGACTTTGATGATATATTTATTTTTTGAAATTATTGTTGTTTAAAATTGTTATTATTGTTAATCATTGAAATATTTTGCGCATTTCAAACTATCTTTATCCTTTAATATCACCAGTTAATTCTTTATTTATAATTTTAACTGTAAAATTACTCATCTGTGAAGTTTTAAATTCAAAATGTGTATTTTTACTATATGCACCATGCCCATTAAGTATATAATGGGCAATACAATGAAAATCAATATGCTCT
This sequence comes from Latrodectus geometricus, assembly GCA_026290005.1. Classification (NCBI taxonomy): domain Eukaryota; kingdom Metazoa; phylum Arthropoda; class Arachnida; order Araneae; family Theridiidae; genus Latrodectus; species Latrodectus geometricus. The sequence goes on along the minus strand of JAPDSC010095267.1, from coordinate 23,420 downwards.
GCAAAGGGTTAATAAAATTTATTCCAGCCTGAAGTAATTGATAATACAAAAAAATTATTAAAACATTGAGTATATATGTTAATACATTTATCAAAATGAAAGCCAACTCTTTCTGTTCCAGTCTTGTCAAAATAGGATGTTAATTGATGGATCCTTAATCTTATCGACTCATTTTATTCGACTTTTTTTTTTAAGCTTAATGATAACAAATTCGACAATTATCTTCCAGCATACCCCCAAAAAAAGTCATTATCCAAAAGACAAAATCTGAGCTGTACAGAAAATGTTCTATAGCTTCTCAACGAAACTTCTGAAGGGAATTTTACAACACATCAAAAGAACAAGGAAGATGTCCTCCAACAAAATGATTACTAACAACCTTAGTACCAAAAAAAGTTTTTTAACACCTTATGAGAGTATATGTTAATACATTTATATATACGCCAATAGAAGTCAAGACTTTCTGATCCAGTATTGTTGAAATTGGATAAATTAATGATGAATCCTCAACCGCATTCACTCTTGCAATTTTTTATCGGAATGAAAACAAATCTGGTAAAATTATCGGGTGCTTTTTGGCGAATTTGGCAATTTTTTTGGTGCTATTCCTGATCACGACGATTGCAGTGCTATTAGGTATGGCTGAACATTCAAAAATAACGCAACGTCCGTTGGAGTTTCAAAATTCTAAAAACGATAAACCAATCAGAGGCTCGATTGGATCTAAACCAATCAGAACACGAGTTGGTTTTGCCCAGCTTGGCGATCAATCGCGATCACAACTTGGCGAAAATCAAAGAGACACCCTAAAGTATAATCTAACCACTAATCTGACAATTATCTTTCTTCAGGCCACTAAAAAATTTAAATATCAATTTGGTCATACTAAACTCATCGTTTCTGTAAAAGAACATATTTACATAAAGATAATTTTAATTACAACTAATATATATTTGTGTGTGTGGTACCAAAATCAATTAATACAAACGAATTTCTTCAGGATATATTTACATACATTCCGTATATTTATATACTTCGAGTTTTCTCTATGGAACAATGATTTCAGGCCTTTTTCTTTAACGCGTTATAACGCCTTTTTTTTAACTTGAAGAACCTTTTTTTCCTTCTTTTCTTGCATTTTTTTGTCTTTTCAGTTTTTTTCTTCCAAATTTCTTTTACCATTGTGATTTTTGGCTTTCTTTTACTCTCCGAAGCTTTTCCCCGTTTTCTTTCGTTGACTGGTGCTTCATCATTCCTTTTGCGTTTAATTGGCAGCTTTGTAGCCAGAACTCTTGGTGTTTGTGATTCTCCTCCAATTGCATATTCTCTCATTATGGTTTGGCTCATATGTGCCATTGCTAAATCTTTCATCACATTTGGAAACATATCTTGCACTACTTGAATAATTTGTTGACATTTAATGGTTCTTTCTTTCAGTTTTTGAATTTCTCTGATAATTGACATTAATAATGAGGTCATATGAGAACACAGAATCGAAAGACCGTTATCTCGTTCAATAGTAATGTCTAAACATATACTCAGTTTTATAATTCCTTGCTGTATAAATTCTTCACTGTATAGTGTTTCTGTTATTTTAGTTTCTTTTTTATGGATATCTTTTTCTGGTTTTTTCTGTCGTACGATTTTCTTTAATTTCTTAGGTGGACCCTTTCTACGTTTTTTGCGCATTTTGGGAGGAGCTTTCGTTGTTTTTCTTCCTTTCTTTTCTGGTTTTTGCTTCTTGTGGACGTTCTTTTTTTTCATAACTTTCTTTGATTTGATACCTGGAGATTTCTTCCTCGGTTTGCTCGCCAGTTCTATTGCTCGCTTCTTTTTAGATTTCCTTTTTGTAGTTTTTGACGGAGCTTTTCCTTTTTTGGTTCTTTTTCGCTTTACATATTTACTTGCAACTTTTGGAGAAACAGCTTTACGTTTCTTTTTAATTTTCGGCTTTCCTTTTTTGCCTTGGCGCATTTTCTGAGGTTTTTTAACACGATATTTTGGTTTCTTGGCAACTTCTTTACCTCTACCCTTGACAACCTTCTCTAAAGTTTTCTGTTTTCGTGGAACTCTAGAGAATTTGATAACCCCATTTTCATGTAGAAAAACGTATTTTAGACCTTCCGAATTGGCGAGGTCAAAAAATTTCTTAGATAAAATTGTAGAAAGAGCATTCATAACATCTGAAGCTGCCATGTTATTAGATGTCGGATTTAGTTCTCTGTTAATCTTCATTGCTTTTGATACTAAACTATTGAGGATATTACTCGTCATCATTAGTGCTTTATCTTCGAGTGTTCCGTCAGAAAATATCGACTGACATAATCGCTGTATCCCACATTGGTAGCTGATGTATTTTTTGTTTTCCATGGTCTTAGTTAATTTACAAGCACCACGTCAAAAGTTTATTTCAAACTTTATTGTTGCTATTTTTATCTAAGTATTTGGTAATTTATCATAATTTTTATCATATTGAATTTAGCTTATGAATTATGAAACCACTTAGGTATTGTTTTATTTCAATTCTATTTTATAATATTATAGCTACAGTGATTTTAAATTCAAGTAGACTTTTTAAGAAGTTTGATTTAATTTTATATTAAATATTTGATTTCATTTGATTTATGTTACGTTTATGGTTGTTTACATTTACCATCTCAATGCAATCAACATATCCAACCATCTAAAATTTTTATTAACTCATTGAAGAGATCGAGACCACAGCCAGCATCCCATTTTGAAAGCTTTCGTATCACATCAGCGGATACATACTATTTTCTTGTATATAACCTGCGGTATATGTAAATATTTATAATTATAAGAACATGAAATAGTTCCAGCATTCCGCGAAAGAGTGAATTCAGAACATGAGAGTATATATATAATGTTTATTTATACACTATTATAAAGGTAACAAGCTAAATGTCCACGAGAGATTTTCTTTTTCAATGTATCAGCTTACATCAACTCATTCGCTTGGCGATATTTGAAGAGGAATAATGCCAGCACTTACTTTTTTGTCATAGATTGGTGCCAGCAACAAATGTGTACTAAGTTTCTATTGATTTAAATAAATTCTTGTTTTATTTAATAGAAACTATTGGGGCATAAAATTTGCTATAGCAAGGAATTAATAATGGCTATTGAGATATAAATTATTCTTGGTAAAAATGTGTTTTAGGTCACCTACTTGGCGCGTTTTCAAAATCACCTATGCCATGGCGAAAGTTTTATCGCTATTTCAAAGTGAAACTTAATAAGTGACCAATGAAAAGACTAAAACAAAAGAGTAATTAATGAGCATGCGCGAAAAAGAGCTTCAAATTCGCGAGTTGGCGAAGTAGGGGACCTAAAGCGCAATTTAACTTTTTCTTAGATATGGTTTTAATTTGCAACGTCATCGCGACCGTAATTCTATTTATGTAATTATATAAAATAAAGATTTGAAAATTTACATTACGATTACTAAAGAATAATACAATGATAGTTAATTAAAGTGAAAATCATAATTTTATAGCTGTTACAATCAATTAATTTTCGCCATATTCTATCTGTCGTAGATGAAAAATTTTATTTACATTGTTTATGAAAACCAATATTTTATGTTTACTATATTAAATGTTTACTTTAAGTTACTATATGTTTACTATATTAAATGTTTACTTACAATATTAAATGTTTACTTTAAGTTTGTTGTTATTGATATTGATTAACAATGTAGAAATATAAAAAACGTGATATGCATTTGCGAATGAATATCATGTTCTTTCTATTGCTTGAAGTGATTTGAATTCAAATAATTTAAGTTTAATTCTCTTTAAGGCAAACCCATATTTATAGGAATATCTTAGTTATTTAGTGATATTGCTTCATTATACTTGTCGTTTTAAAATAATATTCTATATTTCTGTTAATGTATATTAGGCAAAATAAAAATAAAATAAAAGAATTCCTATTATTTTCTATAACTTTCCTTTTTTATATTTTTAAGCACAAAACTGATTACTTTAAGATTATGTTAGGAATAAAAGATATATTGAACATTAAACTGGGCTGATTTTTTTCTTTTCGAAATTTTCATTTCCATGTTTATAGTCTTTTCTTTTTAAACTAAAGTCTAAATATCGAAGGTTTGTATGGATATGGGTAGAAATAATGAATATAATAGCAAAAAGTATCATAAAAGAAGTAACAAATATTTAAATAAATTAACTGTGTCATCATGAAATTTACTATCGTAACATAAAAAATGATATGTGATATAATTTCTTTAAATAGGTAATTTAAAATTTTCAAATTAACAATAAATATTGCAAGTTATAATTTGTATTATTTAGATTGCAAAAATATAATTTTATATTAGTATAAGGAAATATATTTTTTAATTATTCCAGAGTGCCTAATATTAAAAATTTAACGAATTAATCCTTAACGTGTTCCAGTTTTTTTTATACTTAAGCATTCAAAATTAAATGGAAAGTGGAAAAGATTAAGGAGAATTTAAAGAAATGCATCTTTATACATGTAGTCTTGTACCATATTATATATTTAAAACAAAGTAAGTTTTAAAATATACATTAATAGCGACTGATTGTCGACAGAAAATACATTACATTTATTAACTTTTGTCTACAATTTATTCTATAATGTGGATAACTTTTACTTGATTGTGTATGTCTTGTTCTTATCAGTTCCTTCAGTTTTCTTTAAATACTCTCAATATATCTATTGATGATAGTATTCATAAATCATTAGTATTATATTCAAAATTATAATATACAAGCAAAAATGAAAAAATGGTTTAAAATATTTTTTTAATTTAGGAAACAAATAAAATACCAAGTATCTCGTCTTTGGAATGTAATAAGACTTCTTGTTCTTACTCTATTTTTATTTAGTGTTATGATTATAAGGGAATTATAATTCCTTTGTTTCTATAAGCATTGCTATATCATTAGCATATATTTCAGATACACGATAGCCAATGGTGGGCCTCCTCAAAAATTTACCTTTAGGCCTCTATTTTTAGCTATGGTCTTCCAATTGATTAAATATATTAATTTTTAAATCCCTTTCTTTATAGAAGAAAACTAATCTCGTAATGCTTACGTAATCCAACTAACAACCAAACATTTTGAGATTCACAGTAATAATAGGTTATAGTTATGATTGATTAAGTTTTTGCTTTGATTTTCCTCAATTTATAATCACTGTATGTATAATAACCTTATTATATATATGTATTATGTGTGCATTTTTAAAACATTTGTTTTTAATATAAACGCCTTCTTTATATTCCATTACACGTTCCAAAAATAAAATGCTTTTAAATTATTCACCAAACGATATTTCTCGCTTAAAAACAAGGAATATTTCAAACAAGAACTCCACTGCCTTTTCACTTCGTTTACTATAAAATGTCTATTCTAAACACAGCTAATTAATTTGCATGTTGAATATAAGTATACGAAAGTTTTAAGAATTAATTAAATATGGAAAAGCCAGAAGTCGCATTCCCATTGCAAAATTGCGTTCGTGAATTCCTAAAATGTTCTGTCAACTTTTAAACATTTTTTATCTCGCATTTTCTTGTTTGGAAAATCGGTAGAATTCTCCTAGCATCTACGTTGGCAGAATACATTATACTTCAGCACAATTTCCCATGAATATTTCTTCCTAATTATGGCGTCACCTTCATCGTGCATCTGCAAATCCTCGCCGTTTGGCTTTTATCATCTCTACAAAATGGAAACTGGCGCTGATTTACATTCGAATACGAAATGAGCGCCAGCGAGTTCTTATTCTTTCTAAACACAAAAGAATCGGGGACTTTTCATTTTATTTTTTTATTGTTCTGAAAGGACAAACGACCAAGTTAAACGGTTAAATGTCTTATTGTTCAGTCACAATGGCTAAAAAAAATAAATTCTGAAAACTTTTTATTTTATTTTATTTATTTATTTTGATCCCCGAAGACGCACGGGATTGAAATTGTATGGAAAAATATTTTTTGGGGCGTGCGGAGACACATCATTATTTCCTTTCGTACTGGTTGTCATCACAATTTTCTTATTCGATTCACGTAAATTGAATCACAATGCTTATTTACTTTTAAAGATCTGAAAAAATGTTGTCTTTCAATTTATTATAAATGAGTTTGTATATTTTAAAATTTATTCTTTCCAGTAATTTTCTTTCAAATATTCTAAAATTCCAATCTAAATATACTTATTCTGGGTTCCAAACAAAATATACCAAATGAAAAGTTCTAGAAAATCATTTACATGGTTGATATGTAAAATATAGAACGGTTTCAATTTTTTGTGTCAATGCCTTCTTGTTCGTCAGGAAAGTAATACTTAATTGAGAAGCATGATTTTCGTATTATTACATGATTAGACTTGAACATTTGCTAATTGATAAAGTAAGAGAAATTGAATGTATTTCCAGCATTAGTTTTTTTCAAATTTTATTTTGTGTTCAATTACACGTTATTTCTAATAATCATTTTCTGTCTTCACAAACTAATGTAACCCAACTAAATTCCTCATAATTTTCGGCTATGATCAGGTAACGGGGCTAATCGATTAACTGGTACACTCTTTTCTGAATTTCTACTCCATTTTTATACTTAAGGTACATAAGACTGATTAGCTAAATTAACACTTCTTATTAATATATAAGCATTGATACCATGTAATCCTTTTGATTCATATTTGAATTTAGTGAATGTTTTGGCAGATTTTACTGTTTTTCTAGCAACATAGTTTTTTATCACGTTAAAAAGATTAAGAATGCTAAAGAACGTTAGCCTATATTTGAGGATGCCCCCTTGATTGTCGCCAAATTGTGATCGGGATTGATCGCCAAGCTGGGCATATTAAACATTGCAATTCTATTATGTTTTGACGGCCATACCTTTTCGCACAAACAGGAATGACACCAAATAAAATCCGCCAATTTTGCCAAGGGAGCGCTTTCAAATATAGTTTTACCCTAAAGATATTTAATGGCATTCTATTTTGGCAACCCTAATTTGTATGTCAAGCTGGACTATCTAAAAAATTTGTTTAAAGCACGTATTTAAGGTAGAATTCTAGTGAAGATAATTCACATGAATTATCTTTATCTAAGTCTAATATTTCATAATTTTATTTTATTTTTATTATTAATCTAATTTTTATTCATTTATTTAGAAAGAATAACTCCGACGTAGTACTTATATCAGCTTCACAACCTTTTTGAATCGTCAAATAAATTCAAAAATCCACCAAACGGATTGTACGTCATTTGGGCCAGTGCGTTATTGTCCGTTTGGGTTGACAAAGATCAAAGCTGGATCTATTTAAAACAACTTTGACTCATGACCATTTTTTCTGGTTGTAACAGAGATAAAAGTGAAGTTAAAGAAACTTATAAAGTGATTTATCTATTATACTGTCTTTATTATTTTATGATTATTTGAAATAGTTAAAAAAATTTAATAATGTATTTCAATTATAATTATTAGAGTTTTTATAGTTAACATAATTATTATAATGCTACGACGATGTTAATATATGTAATTTTTGATGAAGTAATTATTACAAAAACTTACAAAATAAAAGGATATACATTTCCCAGATTTTTATTAGGGCTTGTAAACTTTAGTCATGAAGAATCCTTAGTCTGATACAAAATTCTTAAAAATTAAACAAAGAAATTTCTTTTTTGTAATGAATATTGTCAAATGGTGTAATACTAACATACAATTAGATTTGGTTTTTTCATTTTCCCGACGTTGGTTATAAAGTCACTAAATGGTATCATAGGTTAAAATTTCAACCTTTTACCACCACATTTGAAATATGTCAATCCTTTTAAAAATATTCAAAACGGTCATGTCTTTAAAATAAAATTTATTTCAATTAAGAGTTATTATTTCTTTTATATATGTGTATTCTGTGGGCTGTAGTTAAAATTGGTTCAGCGAAATTTGAGCCTGCACGTACTGGAATATTACTGTAAATTTTTCAATCAATTTAGAGAATTATTCATGCAGTTACTTATGCTAATTATTTTCCCAATAAAAATTTAGATCTTGTTAACGGCATTATACAGAAATAGTACGTTTTGTTTTCATATTTAAGCACGTTAAATCTCAAAATTTTCAATAATGCTCTTAAAATAAATTTCAAATTGTTTATAACTATATCCTATATGTAAACTTTTCGATTAAAAAATTAATAAACTGTAAACCATTTATTTTTGAAATAATATGCAGTAAACTACTGCATATTATTTCAAAATACATAGTCTGAGTTAGGCTCGATATCTAGTTTTGTCGTTAACAATTTTTTCTATAATGCAAGTTCAAAATCCGAAATTTCGTAATTTAATATAGTTTCAGATTCTTAATATTATCTCTCTGAAAAAAATGGTGTTATTCTATTTCATTGATGTAAATATCGGGTTCCATGTAGGAACGGATACCCCTTGGTCTGGTGAAAACTGTGATGAAAAATATTGGAGATAAAATTTAATTTCTGGTAATCCTGATTAACACTTAATTTAATCCTATGGTTAAATTGCGGTTTAGGGTTCTTCCTCGCCAACTCGCGAATTTGAAGCGCTTTTTTGCGCTTGCTCATTAATTACTCTTTTGTTTTAGCCTTTTTATTGGTCGCTAATTAAGTTTCACTTTGAAATAGCGATATAATTTTCGCCATGGCATCGGCGTTTTTGAAAACGCGCCAAAGCAGAGAACCTAAAGCACATTTTCCCCAATCCTATTTTATCTTTTGTGTAGCGACAGCGGCCATTTTGTTATTCACATCTTGGCGCCAATCTTGGAATTAAAAAAAAATCGTCAACAAATCAAGGGATACCGATTGTGAACTATTACCCAAATATCGCCAAACAAACATTTTTAATGATAACACACGGAATTTGTATTAAAAAAAAATAATAATTGTTAGTTGTAAAATAATTTATTTTGTGGTCACATCCCTCTTGAAATTTTTGAAAAATTTCTGAAAATTTTTAAACATTTAAAAGCCGATAGTGAAAGTTATGGCGATGAGAAATTGCAATTGTGGTCATTAGCATCATTTCTCGACTTTTTCGTTTGTGTTGTTAAATGGAATAATACATATAAAATAATTTTTCGAACCGGACTCTAACGTAAATTTTCAAATAGTGCTCTAATATAACTTATCAAAATTAGGGTTACAAAAACATCGATAAAGTACCAAACACCTAGAATTCTGACATAATCTCAAATAACGCATGCGTATATCTGAATAATCTACAGATTTGGCTCACTTGGCACGCACACCACAGTCAGTGGCTTTAGCAATGGAAGATTTATATTAATAGTTTAATTCTGTGAAATGCCTTGCAGCTTTACATCACTTTTCTATTTTTACGTGATTCATTTCTTCAAAAAAATTTGTCTTCCGATTAAATTTGAAATTCATTTCTAAACCAAAAATATCAATCAACTTGGCTTCTAAATTTGAAATTTTTATTGCTATTCAAATTTTAGATGATAGGTTGAAATTTATATTATTTTTGAATCTCAAGTTGGGTGATAAATTTTTTTAAAGTTTTGTTTTATAAATTTTAACGAGAATCCTCATAGATACGAAGCACTCATTACTGAAGTTTTTTTTCCTGTGAAGTTTTATTAAAGTTTTTTACACTCACTTGTACAATTGTACAGCAATACACAATTTTGTTTCATTTATTATGAATAATTTGTCAGTGAAGATTCCTTTACATAACATAATAAAATAGAAATAATTTCCAGTTTAATATAAAATTAATTTTAAATCTATATAATATATCATAGTATGCTATATATTTTTATAGCTTTCAAATATTCTTCTAAGATAACCCTTAAATTAATAGACATGCTACAGCGAGCTATATCTATAATGAAAAGATAAATATCTTTAAAACACATTTTTTTATATTTTTAGGCACGTTTTTAAAATTTTTAATTACTTAAGTGTTGTTAAATAAAAAAAAGCTTATCTTTTTAATCATCAAAAAATTAAATGAAATAAACTGTAGTTGTATTAAAATCAATAAATAAATTTTACAATTCAAAAAATAAATTAAATTGGTAGAAAGCTAAAAATACTTGCCATATAGTTACTTTATCTTTGGTTTCCTGAAAGAAAAAGAAACAAAGTTATTTTAAGTACATATTATACTAACTACAGTATAAAAAGTTAATATCTCATGCTCATTTTCTCTGACTTTAATCAAAGAATGAACGTAATTAAACCAAAATAGCCTTGGTAGAATATTTTTACATGGTAATTCCCAGATGGTATACTCGTTATTTCTGGCAACATAATATCATTTTCTGAATTTGGACAAGAACTTTCTAATGAAAGATTTTTTATACTTTAATCAAAAATGTGGGAATATGCTAATTAAAATAATTTCCTTTCTAATTTATTAACAACATTTAAATATATAATATATTTTAGAAAAAGATATTTATGGCAAAAAATTAATCTATAATAGAAATATTTAGATTGACTATATTATTATTATTTCTTTTATTAATTATTTAACAATTAACTTTAATTTAGTTTTTCGTGACTTAGTGAATGTAAGTGATTAACTGGTATTATTTGTAAGTAGCAGGTATTAATGAACACAGATACTGTTATTTTAATCCTGAAGTTTTGATAAATAATTAATTTTCATTTACTTGAAATTAATATTAGATAATAATAAAAACCATTTAAATCATCCTTGCTGATTTAAACTAACCATAAAGTGGATATTATGATTTATTTATTGCTTGCATAAACAATTAAATATTAATATTTAATATGCTTTACATGCTACAGGAAATAAATTTATTTTTACTGAATGATTAATAAGTATTAATTTTTTAATAGCGGTATCAAGAGAGACAAATCTCCTATATTATATAAAATAACCAATCCCACTAAGATATTGGCCAAAATTTTCTTTCCAACTGCTCACTGAAGAGCTCATCCCACTGACAAATTGACTTGTTTTTGATGGGTGGACAAAATTATATATTCGATATTATTGGTGAAATCGATTATCTGTTTAACTCACTGATCAGTTATAAGTAAATTAAAGTGATTTTATTAAATATTAACATGATCTAAACTGCAACGAAAGAAACACTTTATGGTTAAAAAGTTTATTTATAATATACATCACACAGGTCCACATTTTTAGTAATATTCAGGGTAAAATAGTTCTATATTATTGAATAAGATTTATTTATATACGTTATTTTTATACAAACAAAAACTTAACTAGTAAAATTTTACTAGTTTTTCTGGCTACGCATTAATTTATTATATTGACTAAAACCAATCTTACAAGAAGTTATAAAATTATTTTTAAATACAAATATAAACAAATAGGTGGTTAAAAATGTTTTGGGACCTCTGAGTTTTACAAAAAACAAAATTTATTATTTTTTTGTATGAAAAATTCTTCCATTATTTCTTATACTCAGCATAAAAGAATTATCTATATCATAAGGAGGATTTGATCTAGTAATTTCGTGCACATTTCTGTATGAAAACAGAAATAGAATAATAGACCTTCAAATATATCTTGTTTTCTTCTTTTAGATTTAAAAAGAAAAAGGAATAGACCTCCATATCTACGTAATCGAGAATCCTACGAATTTGAAAATATTTTGTTAACTTACACCCTATTTTTATATTCTCTTTCTTTTTTGATAAAACGAAAAGGAAAATGTTTTAGAAAGTAACTACTCTTTTGTGAAAGATTATGTAGTTTGATCAGCATTTTTTGAACTCATCTCTCACGCAAAGTAATATTTTACGGGAAACAAAAGTTTTTTTTGTTTCCGGAAAAAAATCGCTTTCTGTTAAAGTTTCCATAAAAATGAAAATCTTCAAAATCGTGACGAAACCACATCAAACAATATTAGAATTCAAATGTGCAAAAAGAACTTTCTTTTTATTATTAAAGTGAGTTTATGTTTTTCCTATAATACTTAACAATATTTTTTCGCGTATTACATTTTTATAATAATAATTTATAAAATATCTTTTGCAGATGTTTCTGTTTTTTGTGATCAATGTTTTTGGAGAAAGTTTTATGCATTTAAATCGTATTGGTGATACACCAAACTATTGAGAATTGTCATTTTCTTAAATTGGAAGGATTCTTAAATAAAATTATGCATTGCCTTTAAGGGGTCTTACCGTAAATATTTACCATAACTTCCGAAAAAAAGGAAACTTACTGCAAATACCGAACTTGAGAGAAAAAGGCCATTAAAGAAAATATAACTTGATGAGGAGTTGCCAATCAATGTTTTGAAATATTGATTGGCAATTCCTCATCAAGTTAAGTTGTTAAATATGAGCAAAATGAAAACCATTTCAAATTCTGAACTATGTCTTACAATATATGGATTATCATTTAAGAAAATGTATTAAATAAAAGCATAATTCAAATCATGGGTGAAAAATATTTTAAATATACATACGTTCAAGAGTGAATTCATATTTTTCTTGATTGAAAAATCAGTATATCTAATACTCATACTATAATAAAATCTGTGGTACGAGTGTTTAGCATTCAGTGTTTAGTTCCCAAGCATGCTTGATACTCAATTTAATCGACCTACAGAAGGAAAGAAAGGCTGAAAGGTTAGGCAAGAAAGAAAGTCTATCTTGCCTAACCTGAAGGTAGAACCTCAGACCTGTGTGTTTGGAGCACAAAAGCTGCTTATAATGAAAATATAACCTGAATGAAGCAGAATACTTAGCGCTCTGGCTTTCATTTAAAGTTTTGAGTTCGAGTCACACTTCAGCTGTAATTGGTTATAAATTTTCGTAATCCACTTTGAAGTGTAGATTCTATTGGAATGAACCTCGTACGCAAGAAATGGACCAATGCAAAACCTGTCCTCACCAAGCTGGCAGCTGAATGCTTAACGCAAGAACGCAAGAATTTGTCTTTGGTTCAACAGTTCGATAATTTGAATCCGTTCCCGGGCATGGATGCTTGTCGTGGTTTGAATTCCATTTTAAGACGTAGGTTTCAATTTAATTAGCCCTTCTTTGAGCAACAAACATGCAAAACAATTGTCTGATTATGAAAATAAACTAAAAAAAACTAAAATCTGGAGCTCGTCAGTCCATCAACCAACAACTACAGTGTCCATATCTATTTCTCTGAACGAGTGCTTTTGGGTGCGAATCATGTGTCCTGGTTAGGTGATCAGCCATAGCGAAACCTCCAGTGTTTAATTTCCAAGCATGCTTAGTACTCAATTTAATCGACCCACTGAAAGGATGTAAAGCTGAGTCAACCATACCCTATCTGAGGGTTGAAACTCTTACTCGTGCTTTAGGATTGCGAAACAGTAGCACTATGCCATCGAGCTTCTTAGTACTCATTCAACGTTATAAAAAATATTGCAACAACGAGATATTAAAAACTAAATTAAAAATTTATTTTGTAATTATATGCAAAATTATACTTATGTTATAAAAAATATCTACAATAGATTGTACATCATTTAAAGTATTCGAAACGTTATTCTACACATTTTTCAAGAATAAGATTTTGCAAATTCTGAACTAAATTAGAATCTTAACAGTCCAAACCAGCCAAGTGCTGTCACGTGTATCTTATTGTTGTACAATAACTTTACCTAAGAATATCATAGCATTATTATATTAATCACGTTATTTTCATCAATTTCTATGCGTTTTCTATCCATTTCGGAAACCACAGAAGACTATTTTGTTTTTTAAGTGCACATAAATATTCCATCGTAGAAATGCCTCACTAACAATTTAACTTTTAAACACGTAAATATTGTGGTGTTACTTCTTTGAATTAAAGTATTAATGTTCACATGTTGTAAACATAAAAAATCATTAATTATCTTTATCGAACAGTGTGGTAGCAAAATGTTGGATCATACATCCATTTTCCGTTGTTAATCAGTAGTAGGATATGTTAAATCTTTCGATTTACATGTTGTTAATGTGAAAACAAAATTATTAATTATCGTTATCAAAATATGTATTTTCCTAAAAGAGGAGCATGTATCTACCTTCCATTTTTAAACATTGGTAGGATATGTTAGAATTTATGACTCACATGTTATAAATGTCTCATGGAAAATCGTTATCGAAGAATAGTGAAAAAAATGGAGCCAACACATCCACCTTTTACTGTTAAACAATGGTAGGATGTGTTAGAACTTAGGACTTTTCAGTACAAAAGCAATGATCCTGATATTTGTCTGTGAATAATTTTAGGACTATGATGATATTTGGAAATGCGCACTACAAAATACTTACGATCAGGGCTTTAATATCAGAATTTCTTTTGAAGTGTTTTCAATCAATGTATATCATATAATATCTGTAAAATTATACTTAATTGAACAATGTACAATTAAACAATTTTTTTACATTTGATGTCATTATTTTTCTGATTGTCATATAAATAATTCAAATGTTGATCAAAACTGAGTCCTTGAATCAAATTTTAGTTTAATCAATTACAAATATTTTTTAAATATTCTTATTTTTCCTGATGGTAACAATATACAAATAATTTCAATTCTGAATTTACTTAATTTTTCCAAAAAAAAAATAATAAATAAATAAAAATACATATACAATAAATCAAAAACTAAAAAAAAATTCCATGTTTGAACTTGAATTTAGTAATAAATATCATTATATTTAAACACTGATGTTTTTTATTATTATTATTATTGTTGTGACAAAATATGCTCTGTAAAAATAAGCTTTTTCCTATATTTTACAAGAAAAGGTTTTTTTCCTAACTAAGAAAATAATTTTTTGCTGTGTTATAATTTTTAAGTAACGATAATATATAACCTATGTTTTGTAATGTCTGCATCGTATTTTTCTGCTTCTTAAATTTTATATTATAAATCAAGAGGCTAATAAAAATAAACCAAAATCTTAACAAGCAGAGTATAAGTTTAGAAACTCATTTAATAGGTTAAGCTCTGTAATTTTATTTCATTGTTCCAAGACAATTCTGTTTTTTACCATCTTTTTAAAATATTGAGTTGAATTGCAAAATACTGAGTTGAGTTGAGTTGAAAAATTGGAGCTCCAAAAAAATAAATAAATAAATTATTATATTTATCGAATGATAGTTATTTTGTTCAATATACATTATAAAAAAAAATTTCTTTCCTTTTAGGAAAAATTTTTTTAAACTTTAACTAATTTTCCGATATATTCTTTAAGCATTTTCTTATATATTCCTTGTCTGAAACAGAAAAATAATGTAGTCATATTGTTTGAAAATATTTTGTCTGGAAAATCCTGTTGAGATTGTTTTTTAAATTGTGTTATTGACAATGATAATGAAAATTATTTTAATAATTTCTTTAATTAATTACTAATAAGAATGTTTATTATAATGAAACTGCTTGATCAATAAATCTCTTTATGGGTGATAAAAAATGTATGTCATTTTATTTTATGATCACACACATTTGTTTGATCATTATGGTACATCATAACTTTGTAACTAGTTCATAAGAAAATTAGTTATAAATTTTTCTCATAGTAATCGTACCAAAAAGGATTTCATTTTGGAGAAATATTTAATTAATACGAAAGGTTAAATTTAGTGAGGCACTTCAAAAGAAATCTTAATTAAACACTGTAAAAGTAAACATCTAGAAATTTTGTTCAGAATGTATGAAAAACAGATCAACTTCTATTAAATTCATTTGCTGTTCCAGCAGAAGGTTGTGAGGTTAGCATTCCTGTCTTTTAAGCTGTTGGTACTGGGTTCGAATCCCAGTTCAGGCATGGATGCTCCTTTCTTTTGAGATGATGAATGAATGCGTCCCCCCCCCCTTATAAGCGATTTTGTGTTGAAATAACGTGGTTGGAAAAACTTGGTTCTCAGATAACGATAAATAAGTATTAATTTCTAGCCTTGTTGAAGTGTAGAGTTAATCACCTAATGCTCGCGTTTAAAAAAAAAAAGTTTTCATTTTTAGTGTTATTCATAACTTTCCGGTTGGATAGATTCGAAATCACTATCTTCCAATAAGAAGAATGACGCAATAACCAATCAGCTTTCCGCGACCATTCTTTAAGAAATGTATTCTAAAGAAAATGTATATTAGTATAAATTTATTCTTAATATACAGTGATTTATCAAAAGTTTTATTGGTTTTATGTGTTTTTTTAAAATCAATTAATTATGACTATATTTTTTTTAAAAAATATTTGGATTTCTAAATGAACACGATTATTGAAAATGATTCCGGTTTAAGCTTTTTTTTTTTTACTATAACCATTAAATTTGCATTATAACTGCATAGTTCAATCTATAACTTTCTTGCAATTTTTTCTAACAGGAATTCATGCATTTATTAAAAAATAACGATAAAAATTGGCGACAGGAACACATTTCGGAAAATTATGATCTAATCCTTTCTGAGAGACGAAGCAAAATGCATCCGCGTGTTATGGAAAACTGTAATCTAATCGGAAATGGAGAGAACCGCGCCAAAAAAAATAAATAAATCAGTAAGCTATCACTACCGGCCACTGGAGAATTGGAAAACCGGAACCCGGAAGCTGACCTCTGCTTTTTAAGATAAACAAACGTCGGCAGATACAAAAAACGCCTTTTTCATCCTTTGGGTAAACAATCAGTTAGGCCGCAATTTCTAGTCCAAAAATATTAGTTTCTGTTATCAAGGGAGGAAACTAAATTAAAGGCTTACAGTGTCTTCTAATTTGGTCACGTATTTTTTTTTTTATCAAAAGTTTCTCTTGAGAATAATTTGTTGATTGTGTTATTTTTAGACCAAATCTTTATTTTGGAATCGAAAATCTTGATGAATAATATCATGGGCTTGAAATTTAATAATCTCAAGGAAAAATGTCACATGTATTTTGTGAAATTAAAACACTATCTTTCGATTGATAGTAATGAGTAACTATTGCATTTGTTTTTTATGTTTCTTTGTAAAGTGTGAAAAAGAAAAGAATTGTAGAACTACAATGGTTTGTTTGATAAATTCGCGGCTTTTATGCTGCAAAATATCTTATCCAATGATAATATGATCGGTACACTTTAAACTAATATTATATAATGGTATATATGTGGGGAGTTAATGTTTAGAAAAAAGAATTCTAGAACACCTGTTATGGATTTTCGTATAATCCTCAGATAATCCCTAAATGAAAGATCAATTTATTGATAGGTAGTTATCTATTTCAATGTTTTTGGTAAGAAAATTATTCTAAAATCCTTCTCTGACTATAAGATAACATAGATGAATATTATCATGCTGCTAGTTTATCCAAGAAATATTCCTCAATCTAAATTTTGGGTTTATAGTTAATTAAGAATTTTAATTAATCATTATAAAGCAGAAGTCTGGATTCTAATTTCTAAATTAAACTTTCCGAAGAATTCTAAAATGGAGTATAATATTTATGGAGTATCATACAGAATAAAAATCACAAGCTTTTATTGTATTATTAATAATTTTCGTTATTTACATATTTTAAAAGGTAATATGTGAAATTATCAGCTGAAAATTTTTTCACGAAAGTTATTTCTTATCAAGTTAAATATTTGAAACAGCACTTAATGATCTCGCATGTTGTCTCTTTAAATTCTCACAAATTCTGACCATTGTTCTAAGCAATTTGACTTTATAAATTTTAAAAGATGTACGAAATATAAAGGTGCAAAAATTAAACCAAAAGAGTAATTATAAAAAAATGGAAATGACATCTTCTTAAAATAAATAAAAAAAAACAAAATGCAAATTAACTAGGCTCAAATACTTAAAATCTGAAGGCATTTTACTAAATATCATAAAGGAATATTTTCTAATTAATAGAGATTTTCTTAAGTGTTTTAATTTTTATTTTTAATGTTTACTACATTTTGATCCTAGCTCTCATATTATTTAAATAAAATTTTATGTCTCAGCTTCTAATTTATTACGAATATAACATAAATGTATGAAAAATAAATTTTGTAAATAGAGCTCCATTTAAATAAATACATGTTTTGTCACTTTCAGTAGGTACTAATATATATTTTAAAAGCATAACTGTTACTTAGGAATACTATTAAACTTATGATTCAAGGATAAGAAATCTGTCATGTTCCAAAAATTCTTTTAAGGAAAACCGATTAGAACTTTTAATCACTTCTGATATCTATTAGAATGAAGGGCTTGGTGTTCATGTAGCACGATGTATACAGAGTAGCGAAAAAAATGTTTTCTTTTGAGTAACTAAAAAACTGCCAGTTTTGGCATAGAAAAATGCGGAATGGAAAAAAAAAAATGTCGACAAGAACAATAGTTGAATGAGAACCGTCCATCATGGCTGACAGAGCGTACGAGCCGCCATATTTGTTTATGATTCGCATTCTATTGTTTTGTCAGATCTGTATAACTTCCATTTCGTCTGCGATAATTAAATAGCAGATGTTCACGTGCGTTTGGGATCTTGGGTGAACTTCGGGGTTTACTTGCTGCTCGAGTTAATCCGGAATCGCGTCAATCACGTGAGTACATTACTTAAAAATTTTCTTTTCAGTTTTTTTTTATGATTTCATAATTTATCTTTTGGATGTCAATCCGAATTCTGATAGGTTTCGAATAATGTTTGAATAATATTTCTAATAATTTGTTGCAAATGGTACTTTTCTTTGAACTTTAAATAGAAATTATATAATAATCACTATTCGCTTAAATCTTATATTACATTTTTTCTTACAACACAATTCAACTCAATTCAATTTTCTTAAACAATTCAAAAATATAGTTATTGATTACAAGAGTATAATATTTCTGCAAGAAAATCAAAATTCATTTTTATTTATAAAATTATAAACTTTTTTATGATTAGTTTTTTTTTTTTACATATCATTTGCCACTGTCAATGGTTTAGTTCCTTTAATGTATATTAAAATTCTTCTCTTGTATACTTTTTAATTATTTAAGTCCATTAATCGATTATTTTATGTGAGATATTTTATTATAAATGCTGTTATATAACGGTAAACATCGGAAGTAATAATAATTTCTCAAAAAATAATAACTTTAAGATTTAATACTAATTTCTTTAGTAGTCTTAACTGTTACCAATTATTTTTGTACAAAACAACAATATTGCTTTAATTACAAATTGAACTCCATGGATAATCCATGTTTTATAAAAATAAAATAATCCTTAACACTGATAACGAATCAAGACCTTTTGAAATTCACATCAAGAGCTCATCGCACAAAACATTCTTTTGAAAATAAACATAAATAAAAAGCTCGTGATAAGGATTATATATATATATATAACTTTCAAGCTCTGACTATAAATGAGTGCTAAACTATTCATTGGATAATTTTGAAACTACGTTTATTGTGTCAATTAAACAGCTTGCTTCTATATTTACGTCTGGTTCCAAATTAAACATCTATCAAAGCTATGAAAAATGATCAATATTTCTGAAATTTTTATTTATATGTATTTTTTATTTAATATCTTTATTTTTTAACTAGGAAAATTTAGTACTTATTCAAATTTATAATATTTTTTCTTGCACATAAAAAAGTTGAAACATTCTTTAAGCAGATACTGAATATTTCTTGGAACTTAAAAACTAATGAAAACTATAATTCTCAAGTCATAAACTTCTGTTTTTATTATATATTGAGTAACAATTCAATAAAAATTGAATTATCTGTTTAAATTTGATAGTAAAATAACCCCATTTAGTTTTTTTTAAATTTACATTTTTATGTAAATTTATCATTTAGATAGCATTGTTTTAAAATTTTAAAACAATAGATTTTGAGATTTCTTTTCGTAAATGTAAATTTACATTTCTCTCATATTTTGCGTTAAAGAAATTCTAGATTTTTTTTTTTTTTACACGTATCCATAAATGTACATAAATCTTCACGATATGAAGATGAAATGATACGAATTCGTAATAACTGTTCTAACATTTTTTATTTTTTTAAAACTGTGTTATAATATTTGCGACAATTTCAAGATAAAATTTTCAATATGTTATCAAAAATATGTCGTTTTATTATTTGACAATTAATCTCTTTTGAATCCAAATGTAATATCACATTATTTAATATATACCGCTTAAAAAATGTAAAAAATAATTTAAAATGTTCACAGATTTTTTTTTTAATTTTGAAAATTTAAACTACATTTAATGTAATGCAACAATAATTTGAACTCCATGGATAAACTATATTTTATAAGAATATAATACTTAACTGATAACTAATCAAGATCTTTTGAAATTCAAATCAAGAGCTCATCGCACAAGATTTTGTTTCCAAATGCTCTGTTAAGATTTGCTGATTGGTAAACAGCAGCGCCAAAAACCAGGGTATACTTTTTTCAAATTTTTCTTTTCAGACTTCATGAATAAGTTTTATTTCTAGGAATAATATAGGTGAAAGTGTATTAGTTAAACTTAATAGTCAAATTAATAGTTACTGGATTTGACTATTTTTACGGGTGGGGATATTGTTAGTGTTTGAGAATCCATTTTAAAACTGTAGGTAACAGTCGAATCTTCCATCAATTAAAAATAAAAATGTATAAGCGTAGAGTGATAAACAAATAAATTAATAAAAATAATGAAATATTATATAAATACCTTTAAAAGCCTTTTATAATTTCAGTTCATTGAAAACTTGTTAATAATAAACTATTTCTTGCATTATAAATAGTGCCTTTTTGAATAATTACAAATTTCCACTTATGTAATTTCATAATTTAATAACAAAAGTCTTATGTATTTCTAAAAAATAACTAAAATAATTTGAATAAATTTCTTAAATTATTACTTTTCAAAGTGATATAAAACCCAAATTTAATACATAAATGTTAAATGTGCTAAAATAAAAATGAAAAAAAAAAGATTATAAGCCATAATCTTTGTATGTGGTTTGTAATGTAGTCACTATTATGCTATTGGTATTTTTTTACGTCACACTTGTCACGTGATCGAGAAATATAGAGAAAGGTACCACTACAGTTTCAATTCAATAATTCATCTCAATTCAATATCAACAATCATTGTCTTCGTCTGTGTCGTGGATTCTGATAGTTTAACGTAAACAATTTACAACTCGATATATTTACAAAACTTGATTATACATTACAGAACTCGATAATATAAGATAATTATTCAAGACATAACTCGATAAAATAGATATATCTCATACGCTCTTATGGATAATGTATTGTTATTTTGTTTCACACTTTAATCCCTCTGTCAGAAAAATAATTATTAAAATCCATGCATAAAAGCTTGATATATAGGCTTTATTGATGTAAACAAATTAATTTATCCCAAAACACTTTCCGTAGAAAACTGGAAATTTCATCTATCTTTTTTCTTTATACAGACACGAGACTTAGAAATTGGAGCGATTATCAAATTCAAAGAGATGGTTCTAACTCAATAAAAATTTAACAAACCAATCTAATTCAATAATACTTTATTTACGTTAAATAAAATATTTAAAAATAAAATCGCTTAAGAATTAGATGATAGTTAACTATAAGGGAAACTATATTCCCTGATTTTCTTATAAACTTTTATTTGTGATGCGAAAAAAATTAAATAATTTCTTGAATGTTCATGGTCATTATAGATTTTTGAATGCTAATGATATGATTTAGAAAAATCTATAATAACCAAGAACGTTAAAGAAATTTTTTTCAATTTTAAATTTTGTTTCTTTTAGGAATATGTCGCAGACAGTCAAGATAGATTATGAAAATCATTTAATTTCCCCTTTCATTTTATGCCTGCTTAAAGCTCCTTATAATATTTCGTATTTGAAAATTTCTTTCGTTTTTAAAACCGATCACACCAAGTTATTCCGGTTACGTTTAACAAACTATAAAGAATAATTTAAGCAGCCATATTAGATGAATTTTGGATTTCAATTCACTTATCCAATCATTATCTGTAACTAAAACTTGATAATACTAGATTTGGATGTAATACACTCATTACCAAAAGTCACTATTATTATTTTGGCAGTCGACTATTATTATTTTGATTAACGCAAAATGGAGTAGAAAATTAGCAAATATGTTTATAATGCTCATGAAAAAAAAACTAAGAAATAAAAAGATGAATAAAGTATTCAATTTTCATAAATTATAAGATGATGCCATATTATTCATTAACAAACTCAAATTTGCAGTCTAAGTTTCATCACTGTTAACATTGGGTGATTATTAACAACCTATGGTTTAGTAAGTAATCGGCATTTCTCTTGTAAAAAAGTTTTTCTTTTGTTTAAATTTTGAAAATCCTGAATTTTTTAAGTATTTTATGCATTTTTAATTAGTTAACATCCTTTATGTGTTGTATCCTTAATGTAAAAAGTAAATATGCATTTAGTCAAAAGAATTTACTTAAATACATTTACGTTTAACAAATTTCAATTAATGCATTTTAACTATGAGGCTTCCGAAATGTTCTTGATACTAAGAATTTTTATACATATTTATGATGCATCAATACATAATGCAAAATTTATCACCAGACCCACCCATTTTTCAATACATGTTGACTTTGAAATACGGTCATGGAACAAAGTCGACAATTGAGAGCGATTACATAATAGAGACCTCATAAATTCTATGGCTCTTTATCTTGTTATTTATATATATGCTTGAATAATGCATTTAGAAATAAATAGTTCAATCAATTGTAGTTGTCTATTACAATCTGTTAAAATATCATTCAGAATTGTTTTAATTTTGATGACAAAATGTTTTGTCTTATAACAATAAAAATAAAGACTTTCATTGAACCAAAAGTCTCGATGATTTGAGTATAATATCAAATTTGGACTACAATCAATCAATCAAAAACATATTATAGCCAAAAAAGAAATCTAATTTTTGATAACATCGCAAAATGTCTGTAGAAAAGATACAGTATCTTTATTTTGTGAACTTCCCGGATCCATTGAGAATTCTTTTATGGCTTTTCCAAAAGTATAAAGTCTAGTATATTGTTGATTTTATGCTCCCACGCTAGGGTCTTATGATTAAAGTTCTTTTTTGCTGTGTTCTGTCCATTGTTTAAGCTATTTTATTCTTCCGAGCTTACAGGATTACTTTTAGCTTGTAGAACTTCCACAAGTACATAATTTTTTTCTGGCAATCGCAACATAGATGATTTCCTACTGTTACAGTAGATTAGATTTTTATATTTGTAGCATATTTTAATATAAAAATATATAGTTAATATATTTTGTGTTTTAAGAAAATATTACCTTTATTAGAAACATCTATCCTTTTATTATTGTTTTAAAATTAGCTTTATTTCAAAATATTATCTAAAGCTCAAAA
>JAPDSC010095261.1:0-14719 GCA_026290005.1 Latrodectus geometricus | reverse complement strand
TATATATATATATATATATATATATATATAATTGAACCAATTTTTTACCTTTTTTATTTTTTGAAAATATTTTAATTTTGATGACTAAAAGAAGTTATTAAATATTTTAAAAACTTTCTTAGAGCTAATCTCACACCCACTATCACCCTAAAACTCTGAATGTGCACTGAGATCGGACTATAAGATTAAATTTTATTACAAATAGATAAAAATGTCAATAATGCGCATTAATCATGGGAAATAATTTTTGCCTAATGGTAATTTATAGTAAATATTTTCTTCAACAACAGAGATTCATCAGCCTGCTTATTCGTATCGTCTAACAGAATTAAAAATTTACCTTATCCGCTGACTATCAAGATATAAGACAAATATAAGACAAAAGTAAAGGCATATACATTTACTTCAAGATCTGATCAAACGCATTTTCTGACCAAATGATTGAACTCATAAATATTAATTTCAAAAGATGCAAGAAAACATTAATTTATCAATTGCTCTTGAATTACTTGACACTTTTTATTTACTAGAAACCATTGAGTTTAAATGGTACATTCCACTTTGTTATTAACTGCGTTGCTCAATTTAAAAGTATTTGGTTTTATATTCACCTTGTGCATAGAAATCAGTGACTTTTTGAAGCCCTTCTTTAACTGCCAGAAAAGCTTGAATTAAAAATCGAGTGCAAAACAAAAGTGTAGATCCAAATACCAAAGGTACAAAGATAATCCAGCAATTTCACTCTGATTTTATTTGTTTTTCGAATTGATGAAAAAATATAGTTTCTGCTCAGTCCTTTATTATAAAAACTTCTTATTGTAAGCCAAAGCGTTCCATAAATTTCGAGATAAATTATATTGACTACATATTTCGAAACGATAATGCATCCTTGGACATAAAAGCTGTTTCATTGAAATCTTGAAAAAAGAATACGTGTCCTAAAACTTGAAAACATAAACACATGCGATGCATAATAAATTATGTATTCTTATCAATATTTTAGAGATATAAAGACTTGATACTATAAATTACTTTGTATAAAATATTTAAAACACTTTAACAAAAATAAAGATTAAAAATATCAAGAAAATTCCATAAGAACAAATATTTATTTTAATCCAAAGCCATACCAAAATGAATTTTTACAATTATTTGAACTGAACTAAATACATGAATTGTATCAATCGTCCGAAAAGAATTTACGTCACTTGTTTTTTCTATTTTAAAAGAAAACATTTGATAGAAAGAGAACTTTAAATATGCAAATTATAATGCAATAAATATTTTCTAAATATCTTTCTTAAAATTATGATTACTTTCATTTTTAAATCACTATAGAAATGAAGGATAAATTGATTTAAAATTCTATTAGACTTATGCTATAATTTTATATTATTAATGCTTATAGAAGGTGCATTAATCATTTTTGAAAATATATATTTGTAAAAGAATATACTATGAATGAATATTAAATAAAAGCAATTTTCAAATCACTTAATTGTAAGTACAAACTAGCTTTATTTGTCCCTTAAATTTATAAATTGTTTTCACTTTTGTCTGCCTCCTTTATACAATGTGAGACTTAAATTAAATTTAAAATTGCTTAAGCGTTACATTATATTAACTTGACTTTTTTTATTAAAGGAATTCATCATTCACTACAGTAAGTAAAACAAAAAGAAATATGTAATACTAATTAAGATGAAAGAGTTTTTGCTTTTTATTTCCAAAAGAAAAAAAAAAGAAAAGAAAAGAATTTCTACCATTAAACATTTTTTAATCGACACTGAAATACTTAAATATAAATAAAATATTTTTTTAAATGTTTTCAGTAATTTTCTTACTACAAAAATATTTTAATGTTCACTAAAATATTTTACCCTCTACATATTAGTTTCTTTCAATTTCTATCCGGGTTTCAAGTAATCATAAAATATAGTTTAAAATTGTCCAAGTTTTATAATATTAAATTTCTTTATTCTAATAAAGTTATAAGAAATTTATTATTCACTTCAGAAATAGAAACAAAAAGAAAAATATAATAGTGATTGAAATGAAAGATAAATTCTCTTTCTTTTTTTCTTAAATAGTAAAATGATTTTTTTTTCCCTCAATTAGTGAAAAAAAAGTTTTTGATGAAAATTCTTGCAATCGAAACTAAAGAATTTAGTAATAAAATATTTTTCACATTTATTCAATAATTTTTTATGTTTAATGTTCAAACAATAAGTTATCTGAATCATTTATGTAATGAAAGTTAGAGTGGACTTAAAATTGTTCAAGATTCTCATTTGTAAATTGCATTTTC
The DNA here is from genome assembly GCA_026290005.1 of Latrodectus geometricus. Lineage (NCBI taxonomy): Eukaryota > Metazoa > Arthropoda > Arachnida > Araneae > Theridiidae > Latrodectus > Latrodectus geometricus. Next base: position 12,411 of record JAPDSC010095261.1, on the reverse strand, counting down.
AATATTAAAAAAACCATTATTTACTTCAGAGAGATTGGAGCAAAACAAAATATTTTATACTGATAAAAAAAGAAAGTGATTTTTTTTATAAAAATAAATTTTTATATGAAACATTTTTTAGTCGTCACTAAAAGTTATTTTCATTAAAATTTATCATATAACACCTAGTATAAATATTATATTTTCAACATCAATAATATTTATATATAGAATAACATTTTTCACATTTATTTGATAATTTTCTTATCAAAAAAATTATTTTAATGATCAATAAAATACTTCATCCTGTGTATCTGTTACTTCAAAATTCTGTCTGAGGTTCAAGTAATCATGGAATATAGTATCTAGACCAACACACAACCTACGTAATTACGCGAACGTTATAACATTTTTTTCATCGTAACTAAATGTTATTTTGAGATTAAAATTTATAATTTTAATATAAATATTATATTTTCAATATCAATAATATTTACATCTAATTAATTAATATTAATATTTACATCAAGAACATTTTTCACATCTAATTTTGAAAATTTTTTTATCACAAAAATTATTTTAATGTTCAATAAAATACTTCATCCTGTGTATCAGTTACTTCAAAATTCTGTCAGACGTTCAAGTAATCATGGAATATAGTATCTAGAACTACCAACAACCCACCGTCAATGAGCAACTTCGACACGTAACCATTTCAAAAAGAATAATTAATGAAGTAAATGATTTATGAAGTATCGTTCAAATGAGTACTTAGATCTGGAACATAGAAAATTATCACATTCTGAGTTGATATTTCATCATTTATCTTATAAGAATTCTATATCACATTTCTTTGTGAATCTTGGAAGGCGGTGAAAGATTCATCATGAATCATGACATCTTTCACTTGATTTCTTGATTTAGGAAAAAAAAAAAAAACCCAGGGAGTTATTTTTATGTAACTGACAATCATTTAATCAATATTTTAATTTCCCAGGAGTGGAATGACTAAGTCATAGAAGAATTATGGTTTAATCTATGCCATTGATTGATTGATTGCTCAATTTTAATATTGATATCTATTTTCGAACACTGTGTATTTCGAAAAAATGTTTCTTTAAATAAGTAAATCATACAATAAGATGAGCATGTATAAAAACAAGCAGGAAAATTGCATAAATTAATGATAATTTAACGTGATGATCTACGATGTGAAGTTAATGATGTTTTAATGGGATTTCATAAATGGCTATTTTAAATACCACATATTAAAAAGAATGATAAACAGCTTGCCTATCACAAACAGTAGATCTTCTTATATAGGGAATTAACATCGTATGTGAAAAGATAAATCATATATTAAAGTCATAACGATCTAATCAAACGATCATATTAAAGTCATAATGACCAGGAGAAGTATCGTTCACATAAATGAGGGTGTGAATAGTTTAGAGGAAACATTTCAAAAGTCATTCATTTCATCCGTAGTATATTTGGTATTTACAACTGTATTTTTTAAGAGAAATTTCGGTGCCTTTTTTTTATACGAATATGAGAATTATGTGGCTTGTTATTTTGAATTTGGAATGACAAAAAAGAAAATGCTATAAAATAATAAAAGTACGTGAACGTATAAACAATGCAAACGGATATATTGAAGTGGAATCCATAAGTATTTTGTAAAGTGAGTGTTTGCGTTTACATCCAACAGATGGCGCTCGATTTAAAATTCTCTAGAAAAACTCAATATAATAAAATTGCACTAATTATGTTTTAAGACTAATTTTTACCATTCACATCATAACTAATGTTGACTGATAGCATGTTTTAGCATCTGATGATTATTATTCAGAGTGAAATGAAGGCCTTGTACTGCGATAAAAAAATGTTACTAATATCATCAAAATTACCCAGCTAATTAACAAAACACTTCTGTAACACATTTATTGCCTTCAAATACATGTAAAACGTATCATACAATATTTGAAGGCATCATCTTAATGATTGAAGTTTATTAAATAATGAGTGTATCAAAACATAAAATAAATGAACTCTATTGGTGGATGAAATTACCCAAGTTTTCTATAGCTGTGTGTTCGAAACAGGTCCTATGAAATAGCATTTCCTATCAAACAAATTCATTTAGTTGAATATGGAAAAATATTTTAGATACTCTACTGAAAAAATTATAATTCAAAGTAATAGAATACATAGCATTGTAAGAATTACATATTTCCATATAATCTCATTTGATACAAAAATGAGTGAATAATTTAAAATTTGATTTAAAGTTCGTATCATACGCAGAGTTTTTATTTTTTTAATAAGAATTTTTCTTGAATGGTATGCAATATTCATTCATTGAAAAGGAAAGAAAATCAAATATATCCTTCGTAATCCAGAAGCATTTCATCAATTTTTAAGACATTCAGCTGTATTCATAGCTGAATCCGACAGGAGTCGTCCTATTACTGGACCTTAAAGAACTTACAGCATAATTCTGAGTATAGTAGAAGAAATAAAGAGTTTATATTCTTTAACCAATTTGACAAGTCTTTGAAAATTAAGTATTAATATACTCATTAAATTAGACCTTACTCACTTATGCCTTAAAACGCCAAAAAACACTTGCATGCCAACAAGAACGATGTGATTACATAACTTTAGTTGAAGACACCCACAATATTTTATTAAAATTCCTGCGTTAATTCTCATTTTTTTTTTCTTATTTGTGTTATTTGTTAAATAAAGGTTGTTGATGTTGTCAAAAACAGCTGGTCCGTACAAAAATGTCAAAAACGTTAATTTAGCATCCATGACAATATTTATCCATGATTGGCAATTTATCGCACAGATCTATTCTTTTCATTGTGGGTAAAGTCGATGGAATATTTTCTATGTAGGTAGAAACTTAACGAGAAAAATTCACATTTGCCCCCCTCCCCCCAAAAAAAGTTGCTGCTGTTGTCCAAGCATTTAACCTAAGAAATATTCGTACCCAAACTAAAAAACAATTCTCATTTCATTTATTGTTGAAGAAGGCTGCTCAAACTTATTTGCCATCAAAATCAAACCTGAGAAATATTACTCAAAGAAAAAAATGTGACCACTGCGCCACTCTTTACAAAATACAAATAATGGTTATTGCAATACAGAAGATAATGCAGGCTTCGTGCATTTTTCATGGTTTGAAATGAAACATTATTTGTTATTCGTTTCATATTGTAATTAGAAAAGCGAGAAAAATAAAAGAATTACATAAAAGTTGATTTAGAAGATAGACTTTCTTAATAAAGAACAACTTGATGGTAATAAGGCACAAAAAACATGAAATATTAGATTCAAAATGTGAAAATTAACATTTTAGATACATGAAAATTTAAAAGCATACTAAAAAAGCTAAATCTAATAAAAATTACAAATAAACTATATTTTTTAAATCTAATGACAAACATCACTATTAAAATAAAACTCAATTTAAATATTATTTTTGTTTTTAGTTTCAATTTTCTATATAAATAAATAATTTTAAGATTGATTTGAAGCCCATTAAACAGATTTCTTTAAGAAAATGTTTCTTGAGGAGAGAAAGGTATACATACTAAGAACTCCTTTTTTTTCTAAAGGAAAATTAATATACTACTCAAAAACTAATAAAATCAAACATTTTTGCAATTTTTAGAAATAATTTCTTAACAGTTTCAAGCAGGTCAAGTGAGACAAAATATATGCGTGCCCACACATATATGCATCCTTATAGTGTTGCTTAATAACATTCCTTATAATTTTAGGTTATCCGTCGCCAAATGTGACGTGGTGGAAAGATAACAAACTCTGGGATAATACTTTTAAAAGGATTTCTGGCAACGTGGTGAATGAAATGCGACTGTCCAACCTCAGCAGGACCGAACTTTTCGCCACATTTCACTGCAAGGCTCAAAATACCAAACTCACTTCTCCCATCACCAGAACAATAGTGTTAGATTTATACCGTAAGTATGCAAACATATTCCTTGCATATATTTTTTGCACTGTACTTTTTAATGAATAATGACGTTGAAATGTTTTGCAATTTATATTGATAGGGTGATCAAATTTAGAATGCAATAACAAATATTTAATTGTTGTTTGTTGGTTAACAAAGAACTTTGGTTCATTTGACATCCTTTCAATACCGCTTGCAATGGTTTGAAATGTTAAAATAGAGAATATTAATCTAAAAATGGAGAATTTCATTGAAAGTTTGGTGAATTTCTAATCATTCATTCATATATTCAAATGTTATTCTTTATATGCTGCTGTGCTTCTCAGTTCAATATAATATTGTTGACAATATTGTTCATAATATTGTTGTATGTTGTTCTCGTGTTTGGCTGTTTGTAGTGGTCCACTTCGTATTATCGGTACCACTCGACTTAAATAATGCATTAAAATTTTAATTTAGGGCAGCTCTAACCTAGTTGGTTAGGGTGTCGTTCTCGTTACCGGAAAGTAATGAGTTCGAATCCCGGCTTAGCCGAAGATCCATTGTGGCGACTGGGGCACGCAAAGTATGTCGGGTCGCAATGTCCTATATGTTTCTATTCCAAATTAATAACTGTGGGGGTGTTTGGAGCCAGACTACGGTCTTCTCCGGTTTCAATCTCTAAATTGGAAGATTCAGATGGTGCTGCCATCTCAGAGCCAAAAGTCGTACTTCCACCTTCGTATGAGGGTGCTCTATTGGAAAACGGAAGACGCTCTCTCTGACTTCATTCGGCTAGTCTGCTCTATTCAAAAATGGAGCACGCTCATTCTGACTTCATTCACACAAATTCTGACCGGCTTGCTTGGCGTTGACAAATGTCATTAGTAACAACAACACAACAAGTTTAATTTAAGATATCACAGAAAGTCACAACCTGACAATTTCTACAAACCCAAAATACTAGTTTCAGACAAGCACATCCTAATTTCGAAACATTGTCGAAGTATATAATCAAAACCTCCATTGCCATCTTATTCTCTTCGTCACTCTGCATCATTGAAAAGTCTTTGGACGCTATCAAACTTTTAATGTGCATAGGTTCCTTCTGCAATATGATTTTTGGATGAGTCAAGTATCGAAGTAGCCACCTTTCGGTCACGAGAAGGATGATTATTCCATACAGGATACAACAGCACTGGCATGTAAAAAGATAAAATATAAATGCTGTAAAAGCAAAAATGCCTGGCTGTATCCCAGTGTACGGAACGCTATTTTGGCGATTTTTTTTGGCGTATTTTTGGCACCATTTCTCTGGCGATACTTATCACGAGAATGAAAAAGTAAGTGTTTATGCCTTTGTTGATTTTATGAAAGTGTTTTTTGTCTTTCTAAAATTTTTGAAATTTATTTTTGTATTTTCTTGTTTTTGGTGACTATTTTCGGAGTACGACTCCATAGAGTTCACGCTGAGTTTCTAGGTCTAACACGAAGATACATAGACTACTCACCATCGGAACATCATCGGCGTCACGTTTTCCGATGTTGCGATGGCAAACGGTCGGTGTCCCGCTGCGTGTTAGCCTTAGGTACTTGGCGTGTGCTTCGCGGAGTTGTGTTTCGCCAATAGTCGCCAAAAACAAGATGGCGGACAAGGAGCGTACCGTTCACTGGGAATTAACCAAATGCCTATTATTATTTTTCATTTTTCCAATTGCCTGTTTTTTGCCGGATTAAAACTTCTAAATATAGCTAACCACCTCGTATTTTGCAATGAAGAGGCTAGCCTACGTATCAACCTCATGGTTGAGAATTGGGAGGTTGATGCACAAAATAGAGCCCTCTTTCCTCTACCTTACAATCACACCAACGGATGAAGATTCGACATTACGAATTCTAAACAGTGTACTTTTATCTTCAACGACACTTTTTACCAATGGAACATGGCTGCTACAAAAATATTTTGGTATATGGCACACATATTTTAACAAAATAAATAAATAACAAGTACTAATTTTCTTTTTTATCTTTCAACTTTAAAAAAGAGGTTATAAAAGAAACACTTTAAGAAAATGTCCCAAAAAACATTCTTTCAAACTAACATTTTAATCAAACAGTCTTTTCTATATCACAATTATAATAAGCGCGTATCTCTGCGATCATTAACGTTAACCAGAGTAGGATGTGATTGACCATGTTAATTAATTTTTTAATCTCACTTAACATAACTATCAATTATTGATGAGAAGGGAAAAATATTTAATGATATTCTCTCCCATGTAACTTCAGATTTTAACGAAAAAATAATTTTTGTATTACCAAATTCATCATTTCTTACGATTGAATTTGTTTCTCCTTGAAAATTATAAATTTAAGATTACCAAGAGGTTAAAAGACATCGTGGTTTGAATATTTTCTTTTCACATGTAAACGGTGGTAAATGAATTCATTCTACATGTTGAGAATTATTGGGTTGGAGGGAAAGTTCTGTCGTATGATTTTCTGCGATCCTTGTTGAAAAATAATCCACATTTAACAAGTCGAGAAATTGCAGAAGAGTTTGGCATTCCTCATAGTACTGTTTGAGATCACATTAAATCTCTTGGGTTTGTGTTAAAGCAAAGTGTTTGGGTTCCACATGAATTAACGGAAAAAAATTTGTCTGATCGTGTAAGAATATGTTCATCACATCTGACTAGACACAATGTGGAGCCGTTTATGGACAGGCTGGTTACAGGAGATGAAAAGCGGATTCTTTACGAGAATATTAAAAGAAAAAAATTTTACTGCAAACCAGGAACATCATCAGCAACAGTTCCAAAACCAAATATCCATCAACGAAAAGTACTGCTTTGTTTGTGGTGGGACAGGAAAGGTCCAGTGTATTACGAGTTGCTGAAACAGGGAAAAAACATCATCGCGGATCTATACTGCAGTAAGCTAGATAAATTGAATGCAGCTATCAAAGAAAAAATTCCAGCATTAGCGTCCTGAAAAGGAATAGTGTTCCACCACGATAATGCTCGCCCCTATACTGCAATGGGGACACTACAAAAACTGAATGCGTTAGGATGGGGAATCCTTAGTCACCCCCCGTATTTACCTGACATTGCACCCTCTGATTATTACCTGTTCAGATCTCTGCAAAATTATCTAACGGGAAAATAATTCAAGTCTTTTGAAAGTGTTTCTAATGCAGTTGCTGATTATTTTAACTCCATGGATGAGAACTTCTACAAAACAGGAATTTACAGGTTACCTGGAAGATGGCAACAGGTTGTAACAAATAACGGAGCATATATAATTGATTAATATTAAACAAATATTTTTATAAATGAATTCAAATATTTTCCTTAAAATACGACAGAACTTTCCCTCCAACCCAATACATTCATTTTGTTCAAAAGGAATTTCCTTCTTTAAGAAGAGATCTCACGTCTCTTTCTATAACTGAATCACGCAAAGCCTGTGGCTCAGGAAACTCCTTAACAGTTTTTAACCCAAATTCTAAGCTCTTAATCCTCTTTTGTTATGTCTTTGATTAGAAAGTAACGGAATGATAAGAAGATTAACGAACAAAAATTGAGATGCCTCAAAGAGATTTCGTAACTGATTTATTAACTATTTTAGTTTACTTCCGTTTTCGCACTTTTTGTTGATAAATAGATAAATTAGTGACATTAATAGAAAAATTTGCCTTATCATTCCAAGCTTCATATTTTAGCAAAGAAAGACACCAAGTGATGTTTATGTTTATAAATACAAAAAAAATATATTTTTAGAATTAAAAGGTATTCACATGGACCAACTTATTTGTATCATAATTAAATTCCTCAATATTCTTTTGCAAGTGTGATGAAATAGTGTCCAATGTTGTTTCTGTTGTGGTTACAACATATGACACTTGGCACAGCCAAGCCCACCCGTCAGTCGTCTTCCGTTTTTGAACTGAGCAATCCCCTACGAGGGTGGAAGTTTCTGCTTTGGCTCATAGATGGCAGCACTATCTGAATTTTCCAAATTGGACTCCGAGGCCAGAGAAGACCCAAGGCCAGGCTCCAAACACCCCTATAGGTAACATGGAGGACATTGTGACCACGACATATTTTACATTCCCCAGTCGCCAATAATATACATGATGTATCTTCAGATCAGCCAAGATTTGAACTCACCACCTCCTGGTAACGAGAACGACCCCCCAACCAATTAGACCTATTTCTAAAATATTGCATCAGAGCTTGATATTGGATGATATAAGCAAAATCAATTGCTGAGTCACTGAAGCCTTCTAATACAATATTTGTGTTTCAAATTTTTGTCACAAAGTGCAAATAAACATCTTGAAATCGCAAACACAGTTTGCTATTATGATAGTATTCGTCAACAAATGAATCCACAGTCAGCTAATGTATTTATCTGATTATAATGATTTATACTTTTTCGTATGTTCCAGTTTCTACTCAATAAAGAACAATAGCAGAATTTAACATGAAGTATCGAAATGATATGATATGAGGCGAACATGAGACTTTGATCTCATAGTCTACAGAAGAAAAGGAATTTGACTTTTAACCAACTTTTAGAAACGAAATCTGTTTCACGTTACATACTTCCAACACTATAAAATATCTATGGAAAGTAATAAATACAGAAATTTTGATATAAAAATTCAAAAGTAAGAATCATTTTATATAAGTGCAGCAAAATTTGCACATATAAATGAACAAAATAACATCTAAAATAAGGAAACGTCATTTTCGAAGTAAACGTTCATATTTTGATATTTGGCAAAAAGTAAATAAACTTTAATTTCCCATTCCGTATACTCAGTTTTAAATCACTTTTATAATCATTGTCGTCTTGACAAACCTATTACAGGCAGAAGAAAAAAAACTTTGTGATAGCCCAACCTACCATAAATGGCCAAAATAAAAAATTAAAAAAATAAAAATAAATAAAAAAAATCACAGACCTGAATGAAAAAGTAGATGTTCTAACACGTCTTAAAAACTGACTTATGAACACACTTATTCCATCTGAAACTGACTTAAAAACTTCTTTAAACTGACTTTAAAAAACACTAATTCCACCCGGCAGACAGTCCTTTTTTTTCATCAAGGGCCAACCAGGCTGTATATGGGGTGCGTTGCTCCACTTTTTCAACTGAACTATAATTTATGTGGAATCCATCTTCCTCAGTACACACATGCCATAGGTACCTGTTTATAGTGTAGGCCAGGGATGGGCAAACTACGGCCCGCGGGCCAACACCGGCCCGCCGGAAGGTTCTATCCGGCCCGCGGATCGAATTTTAATTTGCCGGTCAGAGGCAAATTAAAAGAAATATTCATATATTATATATCCATCTCCTTATCTACTTTGTTTAAATATTATATTTTTTCTTCCCTTTTTTCAAAGATCTAGTAAAAGACTGCATTTTGAGTTCGAACGCAGATTTCAAGATTTCAGTGCCATTACAGCAGAATTTTATATTTTTGTCATGCCTTTCAACGTAAATTGTGAAGCAATGAGGTTAGATTTGCAGCTTGAATTAACTGAGTTTCAATTTAACAATCATCTCAAGCAATTGTTTCCAAATTTGCCAAAGTTAGAGTTTTACAAATCATTATCGAAAGTAAGTTTCCCAAATTTAATATCTCTTGACCAGAAAAGTGCTGTGTTTGCTTCATTTTACATATGTGAACAAGTGTTTTCAACTATGAGCCTTAGAAAGAATTATTTTAGAAGTAGACTGACAGATGAGCATTTAGCCTCGTTCTTTAGAATCAGTACATCTCACTTCGAACCTCAATATAAAGAACTTTTAAAAAGGAAATCGCGCTTTCTTCATCTCATTAATATATTAAATTTTAATAGTTGTATATTGTTTTTAAAATTTTAGAAAAATTCATCTTGGCCCTCCAAACTTTATTTTTTCGATTTTAGGCCCGCGATCGAAAAAGTTTGCCCATCCCTGGTGTAGGCAATCATACTTCATTCATACAAAGAAAGGACAAAGACAGCAGAGTGAAAGAGAAAGTACATCCATGCCAGGATTCGAATCCAGAACCTCCTTATCCGTAGTCAGGCATGCTGACCACAGGCTGGGCGGTATATTATCTGCTAAAGGTCGTTTTTAAAAGCCATGACGTTTCTCAAGATCTTTCCATAGGCAGAATGATAAATTCAAGTACATGAAAGTAGAAAACTCTGGACTCACTAAAGCATTATTTTCGACAGCAGATAAAAATTAAATTAATAAGGGCGGTTTTTAACATTATTTTTCTATTGTTGAAAGGTAGATGAGATCGAACTTCTTATCTTCTACTCTGAGCATATTATTTTCTACAACTATGCAAAGTAAGCTATGGGTGTAATTTTAACTGCGCAATTTAAATAGCTAACGTGTGTACACAGCATAACACTTCGTGCATAGAGAGGGACATTAAGGATTAATTAAATTAAAATCTAGATAAATTCAAATCAATTAAGCCAACAAACTACACGGAGGACTTGAAACCATCCGTGATAAATAATTTAATCATTTTCCGTGATAAATAATTAAAGGCAGAATTATTTGGGTATTTATTTTGCAGCCTTGATAATAATAATTTAAATAATCTAATATCTTGTTTGTTATATTTAAATAAGAAAAATTTCTTTTATCTGCGATTTTTAACTAGAAAACATTTGCAAAATCTATTAGAATTCGCTAATTCTAGCTAAGTTTAAATCGGCATTGCTAAGAATGTAGTTGAGAATACGATCGAGGAATAATCTGAAAATTCTGTTGTTACTTATGACACTTGGCGAAGTCAAGCCAGCTCATCGGGGACTTGGCGAATAAAGTCAGAAAGAATGTCTTCCGTTTTTGAACAATGCAACCACAAACCAAGTTAGAACTACAACTTCAGATCATAGATGGCAGCATCATCTGCATCCTCCAATTTGGAGTTAGGAAACCAAAGAAAAACTTAAAGCCTGACTCCTAACATCCCCAGAGTTATTAATTTGGGTTATTTTTTTGGAATTGAAATATGGAGGGCGTTGTGACCATGACATATTTTATGTGCCCCAGTCACCATGAGTGAACACGACGGATCTTCAGTTAAGCCGGGATTCGAACTCACTACCTTCTGATAATAAAAATGTCGCCCTTAAAAACCAGGCCACCGCGGCACCCTGAAAATTTTAAACTATCTATCAATTGAAGGAATGTACATGTGAGATCAAAATTAAAATACTTCTAGATTAAATCCATTTTTACAACTTGTAATTTTTATAAATGCTGATCACTTTTTCAACTATACTTTAATTTGTGTAGACAATTCGCGTTCTGAAACATAAGATCAAATATTTAAATTTCTGATAAATTCTATGAAGGAAATAAAAAAAAATAAAGAAAATGAAACTTTCGATTTATGCAAAGTTAAGATAATATTATCTAATATTCATGTATTTTCTTTTATATTCATTTTCAATCTAAACACTGAATGAATTTTACTTGAAAATCCAAGTTGACTCAAGAAATGGGAAAAAATGGCTTTAAAGAGACATCCATTTTAACTAAGCGCGTTTTCGCCGCCAAAGAGTTGTGATCCCCAGAGATTAGAAACTCAATTTAAAGCTTACGTTCATTGAATTCTTCTTCCTTAGTTGGCTACGAAATTCTCTTCTCTCTCTCTTCTTTAGAAAACATTTTCCAGGAAAAAAAAATCCTTTACCAGACACTCTTAGGAAGCAATTTCATTTTCCTGAAAATGTGTAACTTGTGGGATTCTTATAATAACATGAAATATTTTCCTTAAGAGAGGCCTTAAGTGGTTATTTTGAGATCAAAAAACATTATGGGTAGCGATATAAAAAATTATAGTTTTTATAAAAATGATTCGAATGAATTATATGATTTCAAAGTGAAGATTTATAGTTAAATTTTTGACAAATCACTTAAGCGAATTTTTTTGAGAGCTCTGCAAATCAAAATTCGTATGTTTTAAATTATCTTTTTTTTATCCGGACGATTTATCCTAACATTCAAGTTATATATATATACACGATGATTCTAAGATGTTTTTACAAATTAAGGGGGATGATAGTACTCAGACAAGCAATATTAACATAGGAACATAGGGTCGTATTCTACTCTTAAAGGTAGAAAAGAGGAATTCCTACCTGAACTTACAGCAATGGTGTGTAAGCTGATGAATAAATCCAAAAAATTCAGAATCATATTTATTGTTTAGTTAAATCTTCACAAAAGTTGTTCAAAATGCTGTGCAGTTGATACCGGCGAACGAACGATTGGTGCATCCTCTCGAACATTCCTGGTGTCATGATAATTTTGTCTGCGGCAACAACAATTATACCCACGAGATCTTCAGCTGTGTCTACAGGCGTCTCTTACACTCATGATTTTATGTGGCCCAGAAGAAAAAGTGCAGTGGATTAAGGTCCGGTGAGAGAGGAGG
>JAPDSC010095259.1:4688-21055 GCA_026290005.1 Latrodectus geometricus | reverse complement strand
ATTAGAAGGCTCAATAGTACTTTAATTCGCCTCGATAAAAATCCAATTGTTAAGGAACTTTATCACGATTTTCTCAAAGAATACGAGAATCTTGGACATATGGAAGAAGTTAATGAAAGTGTTATTCCATATCCTCATTATTATATTCCACACCAAGCAGTACTAAGACCAGACAAAAGTACTAGCAAAATTAGAGTTGTGTTTAATGCTTCAACAAAACCTTCTAACGGTATATCGTTGAATGATATATTAATGAAAGGTGGAACTGTTCAAGATGAACTTTGGTCAACTCTTTTACGATTTCGTAAACATTTGGTTGCTTTCACCGCCGATGTGCAGAAGATGTATAGACAAATAAAGATCCACCATTCGCAACAAGATTTACTTCGAATTGTTTGGAAAGATAATCCCGATGCTGGTTTGAAAACTTATCGTTTGACTACTGTTACGTATGGAACAACTTGTGCTCCATTTTTGGCTACCCGAACTCTTCTTCAATTAGCTGAAGATGAAAGAGAAAACTTTCCGTTAGCATCACCCATAGTGAAAAATGATTTTTATGTCGATGATGTGCTCAGTGGTGCACCAAATGAAGAAACTGCTTTAAAAATTCAGCACCAGTTAATAGGCATGCTAAAAGCAGGCGGAATGCATTTGTATAAATGGAGCTCTAATAATCATAAACTACTTTCACAAGTATCAGCAGATGATCAAGAATATGTTTTTGGAAATAATGAAAGTCATTCCGTGAAGACATTGGGAATGTCTTGGAATACTAAGCAGGATAGCTTTCACTTTACATCAAGTGATGATTACCCGACCATTTTAACAAAAAGGACTATTTTATCATTCATTGCTAAGTTATATGACCCTTTGGGCCTGGTCGGTCCCCTTACAGTGAAGGCTAAAATTTTAATTCAAAAACTATGGTTGCTAGGCTTACCTTGGGATACAGAAGTTCCTGCAAAAGAAAGATTAGAATTTCAAAATTTTATTCGTAGTATACAAGAAATTGACCTGTTGAAAATTCCCCGCTGTGTCATTCCAAAGGAAGCTACACTAGTAGAAATTCATGGATTTTCAGATTCTTCAGAAGAAGCATATGGAGCCTGTATTTATGTTCGCAGCAAAGATTGCTTCAATAATATCAGTGTACATTTGTTATGCAGTAAATCTAGAATAGCACCAGTGAAACGAATAACACTCCCACGCTTAGAGCTTTTAGGAGCTGTGCTTCTCGCAAAACTTGTAAACAAGACTCTTGAGGCAATGCAACTTGATGTAGACGAAGTGCATCTTTACACAGATTCAACTATTGTTCTTTCATGGATACGAACATCACCTCACCTTTTGAAATGCTTTGTAGCCAACAGAGTTGTCCAAATTACGGATTTAACAAGCAAATTCAAATGGCATCATGTTAAATCAAAGGACAACCCAGCAGATCCCTTGTCTAGAGGACTTTCCGTGGACGAACTTATAGAGAATAAACTTTGGACGCTAGGTCCTGAGTTCTTACATTGTGACACAAACTTGAACACTAACTATGACTGTGCGTCTACTGACCCTGCATATGTTACAGAACTTAAACCAGTTGTGAAAAGCTATGTTCAATCAATTGCTTCTAATGACTTTTTTGACAATTTCTATAAATTTTCAAATAATTATATGAAACTTATCCGAATTTTAAGTTTTATTTTCAGGTTCATTCGCAAGTTGCAGATAAAGGTAAAATTTGGTAAATTTATTAGCTGTGCTGAACTTAATCGTGCACGTGATGTTTTAGTTAGGGATGCTCAAGCTCAAGAGTTTGGAGCAGAGATAACAGCTTTGAAACAGGGTAAAAACATATCGAATCAAAGTAAGTTAAAATTCCTCAACCCTTTTTTGGATGAAAATCAAATTTTACGTGTCGGAGGTAGACTCGTTAATTCTAAGCTAAGTGAAAATGCTAAACATCCTATAATTTTACCTAAAGGTCATAAGCTTACTACCCTAATATTGGAATATTTTCATAAAAATTTTTTGCATGCTGGACCTAATTCTTTACTCTATCTTGTAAGGCAGCAATTTTGGCCAATTAGCGGTAGAAATCAATGCAGACAAATAGTACGCAAATGTATTACTTGTTTCAGGAATAAGCCAAATTTATCTAATCAAATTATGGGCAACTTGCCCAAAGAACGAGTAGTAGAAACATTTCCATTTTACCACTCAGGAGTGGATTATTGTGGCCCCTTTTTGATTAAATTTAAAAATCAGCGTAAAGGTATCCTTAACAAAATTTATATTGCTCTTTTTGTGTGTCTCGCTACTAAAGCGATACACTTAGAGTTAGTAACAGATTTATCGTCAGATGCTTTCATTGCTACTTTAAAGCGTTTTTTCGCGCGTCGAGGTAAATGTGCTATAATCTTTTCTGATAATGCTTCAAATTTTGTAAAGGCATCAAAAGAATTGAAAAAATTGCACAATTTTCTAATACAACCAAGTGAGGAAGTAGCTAATTTTCTCTCCACTGAAGGAGTCGAATGGAAATTCATTCCTCCCAAATCTCCGAATTTTGGTGGAATTTGGGAGGCAGGTGTTAAATCATTCAAATTTCATTTGAAACGTATCACTGGTAATTTAGCTTTGACTTTAGAAGAATTCCTCACAATAACTGTTCAAATAGAAGGAATGCTAAATTCCAGACCTCTCATTCCCCTTTCATCAGAAGCTGATAATTTTGATGTTCTTACACCTGGACATTTTTTAATAGGAAGAGCTATATGTGGCATCGTCGAACCCGATTTGTGTTCTATAGAAAATAATAGACTTGATAAATACAAGAGAATCACTAAAATTGTGCAAGGTGTATGGAAATCCTGGAAACGAGATTATTTAAACAATTTGCAAGCACGCACCAAATGGCAATTTGATAAATTAAATGTTGAACCAAACACAATTGTATTAGTAAAGGAAGACAGTCTTCCAATTGCACATTGGATAATTGCAAAAATAGTACAAACTTATCCAGGTGCTGATAGTAAAATTCGTGTTGTAAAGTTGAAATTACCAAATGGAAATTTTGTTAAAAGATCTGTGTCTAAAATTGCTATTTTACCTATTATTTAAATATTTAAAAATGTTATAATATAATTGTTTTAATTATATAATTGTTTGTGTATAAAAAATTGTTTTAATATATTGTTTATGTATCTATTGTGTTATTAATCTATTGTGTTATTATTGTGTGAATAATTGAAATTGTTATCTTGTAAATACTGTTTTTGAAATGATATTTCAAGGCCCGGCGGGATGTTGGCGCCAGTGCTTTGAATGTTGGCGTTTCTTCCTTTCGCCAAGCGCTCCAACAACCCCAAAAGGCTATAAACAAAAACTCTAGTTCAGTAGTCGTCGTATCGTTGTTACTTTGAATAGATTGAATTTTGTTACTCTTGTTTATTCGAATTTTGATATAACAGCATGTTATATGTTCTTTGTTATATAGTAATAAATACTAGTAATAGTTATTTCGACTCGTTATTCTTGAAATTTTACACTACAAGGTGAGTGCAGTAAACTTTTGCTTTGTAACAGATCAACCACTGTATCTACATAATCCCTAGTTGCAGAATCGGACTGCTCAACCGGATTTAAAAGATTGCTAATTCTTTTTCCCTTTGCGTCGTACTGCTGATCATTTTCCGAAACAATTAAGCTTTTGTTGGACAAATCTCGAATGGACGACCTCAGATTCTTCCTACATCTGTCTACGTAATATTTTGTTGTGACGTCATTATTTTCCGTAGGCTCTCCAGCATTCCTCAATATCTTTTCTTCCATATCATAATTACCATCGTGTGTCAGTTTAAAGCCTATTCCTGGAATACCAGGAGGTCCTTCTTTAAGTTCTTCCTCAAAAAGTGGATAATATGCTGTCATTTCTTTATTTTAATACAATTAATTTCAATAGTCTTCCGACTATTAAAATTAAAATACGATACTACATTTATAACTTTAATGTTTTGATCATGGTGATATCTTGGTTCTTTATGTTCAAGTAGCATTTCTTGCGCTCTCGTAAGATGAAGTAGAAAACATAGTTTTTGGTGGTGTTGTTCCTCAACCTCCAGTTGAACTCTATAGTCAGGTTGTTCGTGTCTGTATAATTTTCATGGTGAGCTAGATTGAAGCAAATGATTGGGTATAATTTACCGAAATTGGAATAATTGACCATGCATCCCGTTTCTGAATTAATGGTGTTGAGTCCAGCTTCCAAAAGAGCTGTATACAGCCGATTGTAATCACCTTTCTCAAAATCCATCATGTAACTTACAGTTGGAACCCTTACATTATTAACCATCAGCCAACATTCCGTCATATCTAAGTTGTCGAATAACATGTTGTTATGTTTTGCATTTTCATATCTTTCAGTGTATTGTGGTATGACGTACAAGGATAATACTTCATCTGAAGTAGCATTTATGGAGTAAGACCCGCTTGAATTCTTTAAGAAAATATTCGACTTGACAATGCTGTGTTGGTTCCAGTTTATTTCCACAGGCTTATCCGATAACCTTAGTTCGTTAAATTTTGCAGCAGCTGAATTCTTGAATCTGACATAAGGAAGCCAAAGCGATAAATCTTCCACTATTACCTTGTAGTCCTTATTTTGCTCATCTGTATACAGCATATTCTGACTGTGATTTCTTTGAAACTCAAACTTGACTTGGAAGCCTGTAATGACCTTTTTGTATTCATTGAAGAAATCAAATACGTATTTTAATGGTATCCATATAGTGACAATTTTGCTATTTTGAGTAAGCTTGCATCTTTCTTTGAATCCTTGATTAAACTCGTCGTTCGTTCCTAATTTTTCAAAAAATTCAGTTATTTTAGTTGCGTCTACCAAAGTCCCATCATACTTCAAGGGTTTTCTGTCCGCTGTATCTGACGTATCTACGTAGAAGAGCATATTGGTAGCTTCCGAAGTAGAATAGTCCGGAGTGAAGTGAATTAGACCTAACACATGTCGCATGAGAGCAGAATAATTAATGTTGGTTTCGATTTCAGTGTTTCCTAATGTAAACCTGTTAGCGTTTATTAAACCTCCTCCATTCACGAGAGCTACATTATCATCCGCTATTGCAGTTCCATTACTGTTAACAATTTTTAGCTTTTGCTGTAAATATCCGTTAGAATATAAGATATTGGAGTTAGTGTCTTGTATAAAGAAATGGTAAGTGGCATTTTCAGTAGAACTATCGCTATTTTCATGCCTCACTTCTCTATACTCGAGACTTTCGATGTCATCATCGTAATAATAATCGGTGTTGTTCAAATCAAATACTTTATTCATTTCGTTCATTTATTATAAAAACAATTTTTTTTTCTTAATTTAATAGCTATTCTGCTATTAAATCAAATCTAAAGAAACTTCAGTCCAGCACCATGTTTTTTCTTCTTTGAGAATATCTCATTCAACTTATCATGGACAAACTGTTTGGCTTTACCTTCTAATGCACTTGGCTGCATTAACATAAGGGCATCTGAAAAGAACCCTCTCCCTTGTATCTTCTTACTCTTCCTTTGAAGTCTATGCTTATTCATTTCTTTATTTAGAGGGCAATAAAATTGTATTGCACTTCTTGCTTATTGAGGGGAATTAAATCACCTCTATGATTCGTTATTCTCATTCTGATTCTGTGAACACTCTCCATCCGAACAGGAAAGAACAGAGGTTTTTCAAATGACTTTATGATTTGACTGCCAGGACGATTAACATTCGTACAGGAATAGATTACGTTGGAGGAGTGAAAGCCGTTGATGTAGGCTCCCTCCGCGACATCGCAATGTATATAAATGTTATCATTCCCACCGGATAAGTCGGCAATATACTTTCCAATTTGTTCAGACTCTTCATATATTGCAGGTTCGAACCCTAATAGTTCATGCAGGCTCTTGCATTTTGTTAAATCGATCTTATACCCGTCTTTTAACTTGATGGCTATTCTTTGCCGTTCCTCGACTATACCAAATAGAATTGGCGGATCGTCCCCAAAAAATTTCAGCATGTAACGGTTCAACCCCTTAACAGTATAATTTCCATCCGGTAGAGACAGCTCAAACCACTGATGACCATCATAATATGAAAAGGTCTCATCTTTGATATTATCCCAAGAAACGTACATTGAAAAGGACTGAAGAGCGATCTGCTTAAACCTAAATGGTCTGGAATATTCAATTGTAAAGTCTTCTGACTTTTCCGAGTTTTTCGAATCTAATATTAATAACACCATTTATTTATAGAGAACATTTATTTCATTGTGGTCACTAGGTTCTTGGGTAAAAGAATACAAGACATCTTCAACGGACTTACCTTTGTTTCTTTCACTAATATATTTCATACAAAAGTAACCACATTTGACAGAGGCAGGGTGTTGTAAAAAGCTTGAGTTGTAACCTATTTTTTTCCCAGAACTTTGCATATATTTCTTAATACTCGTAGGAATTTTGTAAACATGTTCTCCAAAAGGATCAAAGTACTCCACGAAATTGTTATTAGGGTCGTTATAGTAACATACCCAGTGTGTACCAGGTCCTGTTGCTATGTCCAAATTAATAATACCGTTCTCGAAGCGCCTCATCTTTTTAGGTAACAGATCCGAAGTGAAGACACCCCTAAACCCTTTTTCTTGCTTCATATTGTCTTCAATTACTTCGTTGGATATTCCCAGTTTTGATAGACTCCCTTTCCACGGGGTTTTTTTTGAGCACAACCCGATCCGGAAATTTTATCCAAAGCTTTCTTTGCTCCCCATCCAGCTGCGCCACTTGCGGCACCTAAAGCCAACGCCTTAGCTCCGGCAATTAATGCAGGTAAAAATGGAGCTAGAAAGGGAAGAAAGCCACCTGTTTTCTTGAGTTGTGTCTTGCTAATAGTAATTCTCTTTCCCTTCCCGATTTGAGCTATTTGTGTTGGAGTTAAGTACATGTCATAGTTAGAAGGTTTTGTCCTATCTATTTGTAGAGAAACTTCTTCTCCTTTCTGATATCCAGATTTTAATTTGGCAATCTGATGATCGCTTAAGTGTATTTTGGTTTTGACGTAGCTACTCATTTATTTAATAAGAAATTTTTATAGTATTCTTTTACTTGCTCGTTGGTTAGAGTTCCTTCTCTTAATAACGCATCCAGTAAATCAACGACTTGAGTGTGCAATTTTTTACTCTTGGATCCATTACATATTTTATCGGTGAATCTAGCCAAAATTTCCAGTTTATCTTCCACTCCTTTACCGAGGTATATTTCTTTTCTTTGTAGGTCCCTCAACCGCTCTCGATAATCCTCTAAGGTAATCATATGTTCTCTTAAATAATCAGCTTTAGTTAATAGTTTATCTTCTCTTTCTTCATCCTTTTTGGTCATTCGAGCAATCTGACTCATAACGTTTCCTTTTTGACGAGCCAATTTTAAGTAAGTACTCTTTACTCTATTGATAACTTCCTGCAAAGCATCCTTGGACTCATTGTACAACTTTGAGGGACTTGGAAAATTATTTTTCTCTAAATACTCTACATCCAAATCTTTATCAAAATAGAAGATATTGGGAGTCTCTGGAGTCGCTGGAGGCGGTTCAATCGCAAGAGGAATCTTATCAACAGCATCTTTTATAGCCGTAAAATGTTCCTTTCTAGTAACATCTTGTTGTTGAAGTTTCGGTTACAGGCTTGTGAAATTCAGACAACGTTCTCTGCAGACCTAATTTTTGTTCAAGATTTTGTTCGTTGTTCTTTCTAATCTCCGCCTGAATCTTAAACACTTTCAAGTCATTCTTAACTTCTTCTCTTAGCCTCTTATTTCGCTCTTTTTGTAAAGCATTCATTTATTAGTAAGCAAATTATTTTTTACTGGAAGCAAATAGGGTTTTACTGGAAGCAAACTATTTTTTACTTGAAGCAAAAAAGTTTCACATTAAATAAAGATGATTCCAATTGAAGATTATACCGAACCAGAAGAATTAGCTGATGCAAATCAACATTATTTATTACCGAAGCACCCTTTCAGACTTTTGATCGCTGGAGCTTCAGGCACAGGCAAAACGAATTTATTACTGAATTTCATTTATGATTACCTTGAGTTTGATAACTTGTTCATTTGCGCTAAAGACATGTTTGAACCCAAGTACACTAAGCTCAAAGAAAAGTACACAATGTTTGATGGTGTGGATATTAAAGATATATTAGCAAAGTATCCCAAAAAGAAGAAAAAAATTATGCTCGAGTTATTTGATAAATACGGCAAGAAAGGAACCTTATTTTCCTCGGATACAAAAGACTTTATAACAGTGGACGATCTGGACCCATCTTGTAAAAATGTCGTTGTCTTTGATGACTGTGTGACAGACAAAGACCAGAAGAGTATCGAAGATTTCTTCATCCGAGGTAGGAAGAAGAATGCCTCAATCATTTACCTCTCTCAATCCTATTACAGAACGCCTATTGTTATTAGGAGAAATTGCAACTACTTGATATTTTTTAACCTCCAACAGAGGGAGATTCAACAGATCATAAGGGAGGTAGATGGCAATCTAACGAAAGAAGAGTTCAATCGATTGTACAAAAAGTGCATGCAACAACCATATGATTTTTTTATGCTTGATTTAGTGAATCCGGCCTTGAGATATCGGAAAAAATATTTCATCCCTATAAATAAAGATGGAAGAATACTTACGGAAGAAAATTTACGTGTATAGAAAGAGTTACCACCATTATCATAAGATAAAGATTTCACTATCCATTACAAAGTTCCTTTGCAGTTCATTGGGTTTATCCGCTTTTGCGATGGTACCCCTGGCCGCTCTGAGCTTAAGTGCTGGTATAGTTGAAGTTATCGAAAAGTCCATGAATATCGTGGAAAGGAATGAAGAGTATAAGCAGTCTTACAAGTTTTATAAGCAACTGCTGAATTCATTCAAATCAAACGCATTATCAGAAGAAGAGGTGTACAGCAGAGAGGATGATTTTATCAATAATTCAGTCTACTTACCCAGAGAAAAATACATGAAACAAACCCAACTGAACGGCTATGAGTATGTGAGTAAATAATTTTTTACATATAAATAAATGAAGAAAGGAAAAGGAGTTATAAACTCTGCAATCAATAATTTACCGTTTGAAATGCATCTACCTGGTCACCAATTTACAGGGCCAGGAACTCAATTGCTCAAAGGTAAAACTAGACTAAACCCTGATTTAACATATAAAGAATGGAGTAAGCCCATTAATAGAGTCGATGACGCCGCATATAAACATGATGCGTGTTACCTAAAAAACAAAGACACCGAAACAAGAAACAAGGTGTGTGACACAAACATGATAAAGGAACTTGAGGATATTCCCAATCCAACTCTCCGGGAAAGGCTAGATAGAGCTGTCGTGAAGCCAATTATCAAAGCAAAGAAGACATTTGGAATGGGTTCAAAAATATACTGCTTAAAATGTAAAACCCACACCGAGACTAAAGACGTGCAGCACACTACCTCAAAAAATGGCAGACCTATGATGAAAGGAATCTGCATGGATTGTGGCTCTAAAAAGAGTCGTTTTTTACCGCTAAAGGGGTAACTGAGGACCCCGAAAAAGTTTATTACGATCCGGAGACTGGATATTGCGGTATAAACGAACTCAGTAGAAAAACAGGTTTAAGTCGAAAAAAAGTCTCAGATTTTTTACATCAACAAGATGTGTACACAAAACACAAACCACTCATCAGTAAGTTTAAAAGAAGGAGAACTTATGTCTCCCACATTGATGATCAATGGCAAGCAGATTTAATGTTTGTCTATAAATTTGCGAGGAGTAAGCATAATGATGGAACTAAATATCTACTAACAGTTATTGACTGCTTCAGTAAATATGCATGGGCCATTCCTATTAAAGACAAATCATCAAGCGAGGTGACTCAAGCATTTAAAAAGATCTTCAAAGAGCGGGTTCCGGAAAGGATTCAGACGGATAAAGGCCTAGAATTCGTTGGCCATACCACTCAAGAGCTATTTAAAGAGAAAAATATCCAATGGTTCACAACAGAAAATGTTGAGATAAAAGCGGCAATGATTGAAAGGTTTAACCTCACGCTAGGCAATAAAATAAAGCTCTACTTATGTCAAAATAACACTGAAAGATATATAGACGTACTAGACCAATTAGTGAAGAATTACAACAACTCATACCACAGAAGCATAAAGATGACGCCTGTGGAAGCCAGTCTGGATGAAAATAGTGGAGAGGTGTATCGTAACCTGTTTAAAGAAAAGACCATACGCAAACCTAAATTTCAGGTAGGGGATAAAGTAAGAATATCAATATATAAGTCCACCTTCAGAAGAAGTTACCAAGCGACCTTCACGGAAGAGGTATTTATCATTTCCGAAGTGTTAAAGACCGACCCTATCACCTACAGGGTAAAGGACTTAAGTGATGAAGAAGTGAAAGGTACTTTTTATGATAATGAACTGGTAAAATATGATAAGAAAGACAGCGTGTATAAGATTGAAAAAATAATCAGAAAGAAAGGGGACAAATATCTAGTAAAATGGGTAGGCTATCCTGAGACCAGTTGGATCCATAAAAACGATCTTCTATAAATTTATTTTTAATAGCTGTCATGGCTATTAAAAATTGATCAACCATCACTTATTGGGGTCCAGTTTAAAGCTTCGAAAACGGTTCGACAGATTTCTTCATTCTGCTCAAGTGTTTTCTTCATTTTAGGTAACTTAAGTGATACCTGAAAATCTCTTTTCCGCAACAGATGAAATAAAACGTATTCTTTGCTGATTAAGTTTTTTCGCTCTGGAAACAATTCTTCATATTTATGGATAAATTTTAAAAACTCAACCAAAATCTCATCTTCTAAGGGAATATTAAGCCCATTTAACCATTTAGTGAGATTTTTCACTCTGCTTTGACTCCTCTGTTGCATCTTCATCATCAAGTATAACTGCTTTCCATCGATAGGACGATTATTAGGATTGTATCTCAGCTCTTCGTGACATGTCATACACACATAAAATTCATAATCATCTTTGGTTACAAATTTGTGTGCACACTCTTGAGTTGAAGACACTTTGTTGACTTGACCAAAGTGTTTTAATATTTCCATCATTTCGTCTGACATTTATTATTAAAAGTATTCCTTTTAACTTCTTTTAAAGAAATGTGAAAATAAATCTTGACTTTAAGTACCACAGGGTGCTTTGTCGTCTTGAAAAAGTAAAAGTTCACTGTGGAGGCCAGCCTTTACGAGATTAAAGGTGATTCTCTCAACTAACAGGTAATGGTACCATTGAAATTGAATGAACCCCCCCTCAATATTTTAAGCATTTAAAGAAACGCATTTAGTATATAAAAGAATGCAAAGTTCAGTTTATCAAAAAATTACACACATTTAGATAACCTTCAAGCCCTGTATTCTAATGCAGGTGGGGAAATGTGTTCATTAGCATATGTATGTGAAAATTTGACACCACTTCTAGAATATCTCGGGAACGATCATCCTAGATTATTCGCTGATGTGAGGACATTTTTCCTTGCTTGCCTTGATCAAATGTATGACATAGTTTTTAGCGAAGAAAACGATGATTTGCGAGATGAGGGTTTAGAAGATTTAGATGGAGTACTTAGCATACTCGACAAACTAGTTTAGTTTGGATTGCGTTTTCATGGTTGTTAAACCATCAAAATGTCTTTTAAAATTGAATGTACCCCCTCAATATTTTAAGTATTTAAAGAAACTAGATATATATATATATAAAGATGGAATCTAAAACCGTTCGGCAGTTGCAAGACTACTGTCGGGAACATAATATTCGAGGGTACTCGAAACTTAAGAAGGTGGAGCTGATTGAGCTCATTCAAAACCATAGTGGCTTTTCCAGTTTCCACAAGGACTTGTTTGGCAAGCAAAGAAAGAGGGGGCGTAAAATCAGATGCTGCGGTAAGTTATTTAAGGAAGCAGGTATAGCCAAGCACTTGCAATCTAAAACTCATCAAAACTATCAACCAAGAAAGGTCTCCGGAAAGGAGGATCACAGAGGTGGTCTTGAAATTATACAGAGGCTGCATCGCATGACCATCGGCCAACTTCGTGAATTTTGTCGATCGCATGGCATTAGAGGCTATTCCACATTAGGAAGGAAGGCGGACATCATAGCATACATAGAAAGAGTATTGTTCAACCGTCATTTCACCTTTGATTCTGACCTATTTTCAGATACACGAGAGAGAAGGCTGTATACCGCCAAAGAAGTTGAGACGGCATTTAAGTCTCGCCTGAAGACGTACGATATCCCAAACGAACACAATCTGGTGCTTCCCGTAGATTTTTTGAACAGTGTTTCATCTCTAGTCCGCGGTCTCATCACCAAACATCTGAAAAGGTTGCATGGGCTGAAGGTTAACTTCCAGTTCCTTTGCGACTATGAAAAGGGGAAGGATGACTCACTGATAGAAGTGGAGAAGAACTTCAAAACAGAAAATGAAATCATCTTAGAATCAACTGATTTGGTGGCCTTTTACAGATCGGTTATTCAAAAGTTATTGACAGAAATGGAGGAGTTTGTTGCTAGGGGTTCAGGTTGGAAGCTTATCAGGATTAAAAGTCTTGAGGTGAGGATCAATAAGTACAACCCACTGAGAGGATCATCCTACATTGATCTACCTAAAAGAATTAAAGCTAAAAAAGCAGTCATCAACGTACAAAATGAGGATAATAAATGTTTCATGTGGGCAATACTTTCTGCACTATATCCAGCTGAAAAAGATGCTCAAAGAGTCACAAAGTATAAACCATATGAAAATGAGCTAAAGTTCGAAGGTATTGAATTTCCTGTAAAAATGGAAGATAGGGTACTCGGAAGGTTTGAAAAGATGAATAGTGTATCAGTGAACATATATTCATATGAAGAAAAGACCAAAAATAAGGACATATACCCCTTGAGGATAACTCGAAATAAAGCAGATAAACATATCAATTTGCTCTACGTAAAAAACAAAGAAGGCAACAGCCACTATTGCTGGATAAAAGACATGTCAAAATTAATCAGCGCTCAATTAAGTAAACACGAGAAAAGAGTATACCCGTGTGAAAGGTGCCTGCTATTTTATCGCTCTGAGGAAGATCTGCAAAGGCATGAAAAGGATTGTAAGAAAAATCAGGCTGTTAAAATAGCAATGCCTAAGGAAGGTGATTCTTTGAAGTTCAAAAATTATCATAAATCATTACGAGTACCTTTCACGATAAATGCAGATTTCGAGTGTTTGACGAATAAGATGGATACTTGTGTACCTGATGAAAGTGCATCGTACATGCAAAAATACCAAAGGCATGAACCTATGAGTTTTTGCCTTTACATCAAATACAAACATGGAGACTATAAAGCACCCATCGTTTACAGAGGTCCCGATGCCACTAAAGTATTTTATGATACATTAAAGACAGAGGCTCTAAAGATAAAGGAAATTTATGACGAGAAGCATCCAATCAAGATGACTGTCCAAGATGAAGAGCACTTTCAGAGAACAGATGTTTGTCATATCTGCGAGTTGAACATCCGAACAGAGCCATCACCCTATTCAAACGAGGACCACGAAAAAGTGAGAGATCATGACCATTTGATCGACCCATCAAAATGTGAATCAAACTACAGAGGTCCAGCGCATAACTTATGCAACTTAATGTATCGAAACCCTTCCTTTATCCCAGTCTTCATCCATAATTTATCCGGATATGATGCACACCTGTTCATAAAGGAACTTGGAGGGGATAATGGAGACATTGACGTTATACCGAACACCGATGAAAAATACATCTCGTTTAGCAAGGAGGTGGGAGCAGAAATAGTGGAGAATGATAAAGGGAAGAAAGTCAAGGTCCCTGGAATAAAATTGAGGTTTATTGATTCATTTCGATTCATGGCCAGCAGCCTCGACAGTCTTGCGAAAATGTTAAGGAGTTCAGGGAGACAGCCAAGTACTTCCCCAAGGACAAGCTAGACCTCGTCACCCGAAAAGGTGTCTATCCATACGATTACATGGACTCGTGGGACAAATGCGAAGAAACCAAGCTGCCTTCACAAGAAGTCTTTTACAACCAATTGAATGAGTCGCACATAAAGGATGAAGACTACGAGCATGCCAAAAGGGTGTGGAACGCATTCAACATCAAAAATTTAGGTGCCTATTCTGATTTATATGTGAAGACTGATGTATTGATCTTGACTGATATTATAGAACATTTTAGGGATGTCTGCATTAAAACCTACAAATTGGATCCTGCATGGTACTTCACTGCACCTGGACTCTCTTGGGATGCTATGTTAAAGTCCACTGGTGTAGAGTTGGAGTTATTAAGCAATTATGATATGGTACTTATGCTTGAAAAAGGCACAAGAGGAGGTGTATCCCAGTGCTGTAACAGATATGGGAGAGCTAATAATAAATACATGAAGGTTTATGATAAAACAAAAGGATCTAATTATCTAATGTATCTCGACGCCAATAACTTATATGGTTGGGCAATGAGCCAATTCTTACCATATGGTGGTTTCAAGTGGGGAAATTCTGGTATTGATGTGACCAAAATAGCAGATGATGCGGATAAAGGATACATTCTAGAGTGTGATCTGCACTATCCTGAGCACTTGCATAATCTCCACTCAGATTTGCCATTAGCCCCTGAGAACAGAATACCTGATGGTTCGAAGCAGTCTAAACTGTTAACAACGCTGTATGATAAAGAGCGCTACGTCATCCATTACAGGGTTCTAAAACAGTATTTGCAGCTAGGGCTAAAGTTGAAAAAGGTGCATAGAGTGCTGGAGTTCAACCAGTCTAATTGGCTGCAGAAATACATTGACCTGAACACTCAGATGAGGACCAAGGCAACTAATGATTTCGAAAAGGACTTTTACAAACTCATGAACAACTCCGTGTTCGGGAAGACGATGGAGAACATCAGGAAACGCCTCGACATCAGACTTCAATGCGATCCCAAGAAAGTTGAAAAGCTTATAGCTAAACCGAATTTTAAGGGGAGAACTATATTCGATGAGAATTTAGTCGCCATACATATGAACAAAACCAAAGTGTGCTTTGATAAGCCCATCTATGTTGGAATGAGTATATTGGATCTATCCAAGCATTTAATGTACGACTTTCATTATAATGTGATGAAACCCAAGTATGGAGAGGATGTTAAACTGTTATATATGGACACGGACAGCTTCATATACGATGTAAAAACTGAGGACTTTTATGAAGATATGAAAGGAATGATTGACTACTTTGACACCTCAGATTATCAGGAAAATAATAGGTATAAGATGCCGAGGGTGAATAAAAAGGTTCTGGGGAAAATGAAGGATGAGCATGCTGGAAAAATTATGGAAGAGTTCGTCGGATTAAGATAAAAAATGTACGCCTGCAAGACTGAAACAGACTTGGTGAAAAAATCCAAAGGGGTCAAGAAGTGCGTTGTGAAAAATAGAATAACCTTCGAGGATTACAAGAACTGCCTATTCAAGCGTGAAGTACAGCACAGAACCATGAATCTCATCAGAAGCACAAAACATGAGATTCATTCCATACGTGTAAATAAGATTGCCCTCTCCGGGGAGGATGACAAACGACACATATTACCAGATGGTATTAACACTTTAGACCTCGGTCACTGTACAATAACAAATGAAGAATAAAGTATAATGATGAACCATGCGGGAAATATATTTTTTAATAGTTTTCGAACTATTAAAAGACAAAGAGTTGGGATTCTTCCTTCTATTTTACAGTCATAAAACAATTGTTTCCTTCAGCTCTCATCAAGACTCTCAATTATTTTTTGAAACTTATCTTCTAAGTTTCCTAAGCGTTCCATGAATTCTCTCGTTTCAGATGGGGTTATTGATGAAAGTATCATCGATTGAAGCTTCTGAAGTTCTGCTCGAAAGCTATAAATTAATGTGATGCGAGTGCATACCTTAATCAAATGGGTTTCCTTTTTATTCATTTCCATTTCTTTGTTTATATATTTGTTGTCTTTAAATACTTAAAATATCTTTCTTCTTGCGAAGTTCTGAGAAAAAGGGGGTGCTCTCCTAAGGGGGTACCCTGCCGGGTCAGCGACTTTTGGCGTGCGGGTTCAGTTTTTTTTATGGTTGGCTCTGACACCATTGTTCTTAAAAGTGGGTGGAAATTTAATGGAGGGGTTGGGGACCATTGTTTTTAAAAGTGGGTGGAAATTTAATGGGTGGCTTTCACACCATTGTTTTTAAAAGTGGGTGGAAGTTTAATGGGTGGGTAGGAGACCATTGTTTTTTAAAG
>JAPDSC010095250.1:0-13554 GCA_026290005.1 Latrodectus geometricus | reverse complement strand
TGAATATGGAGTTTCAAATGCATTTCATTTTTTTTATTTATTTGTAGATTTAATTTGTATGTATAGATGCATTATAATCCTTGAAAATATCATCATCTGAAAATACCCTACAGTGCAATGTCTGCATCAAAGGATGGATCTCTGGAGAAAATATTTCTCTGTACTTTTCGCCAGTGATTTTTTCTTTCAGGGTTATTATTTGTCCAGCAGAAAACCATCACATGAGACTTGTAATATGGCAGATTCATCTTCATGATTAACAAATGAAAGGAGACAATGAAGATCATATACTTTGGAAAGTATATATAAAAGTTTTGATTCTAACGTTTACTTGCTTTGTTTTTGAAAAATGTGAAAGACTATTCGCCAGACCATATTATTTTTCCCACTAATCAATCAACAGTGTTTGGTAAATCTGATTCAACAGTAGACGATGTTTGGCATTAATATCTGTAACAAGTTTCTTGGGAATTGTTATTCTGCCATAAATGTTTTGTCAATGTTTCTTCAAACTGTTATCATTAACAATTGAGAATCCTGATGCTGAATCAAATGCTGATTGAGATCTGCTGTCACTTTTGAAATTGTTCTCTTCTTAGATGTTAAAATTTGCTTCAATACTCGCCGCTATCTTTGACTGAGTTTATCTTTCATCCATTATTTTTCTTTTTCAAGCTCTAGTTTTGATACGCTGTATATATAGTCTTGAATTTAGTCATCATATCGCTAGAAGTGCCTAATATCTTAGATATTTCTGTCGTTACAATTCAGTTTTTTTAAGTCCGCTATGTACGATATTTTACGTCATTGAAAAATGTTCAAACCTTACTTAACTTTACAAAAAGTTATATCGCATACTATATTACCAATTTATAAACACACACACACACATATACATATATATATATTTATTTATTATCTCTTAAAATTGTTGTCATCGAATAAATTTATCAAGAAATCTCATATTTCGAAATTTGAAAATCTATTTAAGTTTATCTTTGAAAAATCAAATAACTATATTAAAAACAATAAATTATTAGTAAATTTAATCATTTTTAAGATTTAACTTTTACATATATAATAAATATCTTTTTTCTTAAATTAATTTGCCTAGTTTTTTATTTTTCATATTAAATTAGAATGTAATACTGTATTGCTTCTTAGAAGATTTAAACTATGAAAAAGTAATAATGAATGAAGAACTTATGACGTAAAATAATGTTAGCAAAATATTTTAAAGATTTTCATTAATGTATACTAGGATCTTAACTCAAGGGAAAACATAAATAAATTCATCATTCTGAAATTGGCACTTTGAGTATAATGCTTTTATTGCATATGAAGAAATGAATTTTACTGTAATGTTATTTGATAGGAAATTTAGATTTCAGTGTAAATTGAAGGAAAATCACACAAAATACTTTAAACACATTTTAATGATTTTAATTTAAAATAGATTTTAAGCAATTATATTATATTATTGGATTCAATGGAAACCCTTAGAGTACTTGAATTTCTTACAAAGAAATATCTTTAATTGAGTTTAAAATAAAAATTACGAAATAATCTCTATGGAATTATGCTTTCATGCTTAAGATGCTTTAGGTACAGATTTTGAGTTAAATATCAGTAAATATGGTTGAATTTTTATATTAAAGCCATCACTTCTTATTAAAGATATAAATTTCATTCTTTAATCAGTATTAAGTAAATTCTGAAATTTTCAAGATTATTGTGATTTGTATTCAAGTTAATATATTTGGTATTATTTGTAGGTAAATTTAATTTATAGAATAAAAGATTCGATTCTTACATAACAAACTACCATTTTAGGAAAAGACGTAAGGAAATGTAAATTAGATCATCATAGGGACCTCTAAGCTTCCCCATTGTATGACAAATATAAT
The DNA here is from genome assembly GCA_026290005.1 of Latrodectus geometricus. Lineage (NCBI taxonomy): Eukaryota > Metazoa > Arthropoda > Arachnida > Araneae > Theridiidae > Latrodectus > Latrodectus geometricus. The sequence goes on along the minus strand of JAPDSC010095250.1, from coordinate 11,647 downwards.
GAAAGTCCTATCATTTCTCTGGACAAGTTAGGTTTCGATCAAACTTTATTATATTCTTCGGGAACCAATTGCATTTGAACCAGATGGCAGCACGTGTTTCCATCATCAGTCACGTCAATTTAAATGGGTGGAAATGGCATCTCGGGATTGCAAATAACGACGAGAAACGCTTCCTCGTTTTCTCTCCTCTTGAATAAAAGATGAATCTGTACTCGACGGTGTTTCAATTTGGGGACAAATACGTGAGCGGACAATAATCGCTGTCCAATTTTTTACGATGCTATAACATATATTATTTTTCTAAGTCCTCTAAACGGAACAATATTAATATGTTATGGAAATATTTACAAACGGGTACATTTTTCTGGTGATTTTTATAAAATTATATTTTTTATACATTAAATTTGCTATGTACTAATTTTCATTTCATAAAAGATAAAATTAATGTACACTAATTGAAATCTTTTTTCTAAGGCACATAGTATCAAATGCTGTAATTGAATCTATTAACTTAATTCATAATCTCAATAATTATATAAACTGATTAATTATGGATAATAAATTATTATTCAGAAGAGTAGTAAAAATTTTTGACAAAAAATAAGAAAATTCACCTACAACAATTTCCATTCGGATGAATTAAGCTCTTTTCCATTTTTTAGGTTTTATAGAAAAATTTTAGTTAAATCTAATATAATATTACAATGTAACTTTCCTACAAAATTTCACAGTTATCCTATATAATATTAAACTATAGTTGCTCACTGAAATTTAGTTAGATTTTATTGGAAAGATTTCTAATAAATAACTAAAGAATGTAAGCATTTTAAGATAGTGAAAAATGTTAGAAATTTATCATTCGATAATTCTTATTTTCTTTTGATACTTTACTTATCTGACAAATTTTCAACATGTAAATATTAAAATATAATACTTTGAATGTAAATATTAAGATAACATATATTTATTTTGAATAACTTTATCATTAAGGAGATTTTTTTACATAGTGAATGATATTCCAGGGTTTTAAGAGGAGTTTCTGAAAACTTACAAGTAACCACTCCATCAGGTTTACGTGTAAATTCCCGAAGAGTAGCATGCATCACACATTATTCGACAATAGCTAGGATCGAACTAGGCAAATCGCTTTTGGCCTAAAAATTGCTATCTTACCAAAGGGCTACTTTACGCATACAAATATTTAATGGTGCGTCGAAGCAGACTTTCAAATAATATATCAGTATAATGTTGTTAACTAAATCTTCCAATGAACTTTCTATAAGATATATTCAAACACAGATTCAAACATCATGGATTTATCAAATAAGATTATGTGAATTTATTCCTGGGTCCATTTTCTTTATCAGAAACACAAAGAGAAGAGTTCTTGTCTTTGTTGCATCTTCTTTGGTATGTAAATGTAATTCAAAGAAAATCAGCAATTATAAAGCAAAATCAAATTTTTAAAGTTGCACTTTAGCTTGATTGATTGTGTTGTCTCACAAAGAATCAAATTTTTAGTTTTCACCTATTTTGGTATTGCTATATTTCGAAGCCTATTGTTAGTCTTCAAACTAATTATTATTACTCTGGAGAAAACTCTCAGAAATGTTTGGACACAAAAAGTCCATGAGTGCTTGGCTCAAATGTGATTTATTAATGAAGGATTTTCAGTGAAGATGATTGTCTAGAGAAAGGAAGAGATGATAATCTGATGGTGCAGAGTCAGGTCAGTCGGAGGCTGGAACAAAATATCATAACCAAGTCTCTATATAGTATTCCTGCCCAACTGCGTGACATGCGGTTTTGCCTTAACGGCTAAGAACAATACACTCTCGGGTTTAAACAGTGCAAGCCCCTTCTGTTGCAAAACGTGTTGCATACATTCCGATTGCTGCGACTACAGGTCCACAGTGACCGTTTGACCCGTTGTTAGCAGCTCATGGTGAACCACTTGATGATTAGTCCACAAGACACAAAGTATAATCTTGCATGCTTGCATAAGTGAAGGATAGTAACCTGGATAGTAAGCTAGGAGTAGTGTAGGACAGTAAGCTGGGGTAATTGCGCTGTGATATAATTCACAGCACTTTCTCCAAACGCTTGAAATAAAAGGTGACTTGATGCAACATTTGATAAACCCACTTTGAAGTCGTAAAGAAAACAACACTAAACCAACTCCTTCGAAAAGTCCATTTCTCTTGCTACAATGCGAGTACGATTAATGAATGTGTTGAGTGGACTGATTTTATAAGACTAGTATTCATACTCTCGACTAACCAGTAATTCAACCACGTCATATACTAATTTACATTCTTATTCTCACTTCATTCAATTTCCACCTAAAAACAGCAAGGACTTTCTTGTTATTTGAGAAACAGTTTCTAAATTCTCTTTTATATATGTATAAATATTATTACATCTTCCGCGGAAGAGATGAATGCATTGGAAAGATAGCACTGTTTCGAACTGCTGCTTCCGATTTAATAAAATCTCGTGTAATTCTCAAGTGGGTGAGAGGCAATATTAGGGAATCAGGCAATGATCTTCGAAGATGATGGGTGTAGTCTCGGTGCTTAGCACAAATTAAAATTTTTTCTTCTATGTAATCTATAGAATTATTTCTAACTATCAGTATAATATTTTTTTTTTATATGTGGTGTGTTTGTTTTAAATGTAATAAATAATTAACTCATAAACACTTTTTGTTTCGATACGCGACAACATCTAATTTGAAAACAATAATAATTAAGTATCATGAAAAAAAAATTATTTTCACAATACTTATTTACCTTTAAATATTTTTATTTCAGTTTAGACATATACTGTGATTTTGAAATTTTAAACACTTGTTTTTCTAATGTTATCAGAATTAAAAAGAATATTGATGTAAATTTTGCTAAAAAAACGAAATAATTTTTTTTAGTAATTTAAGTTAAATGACTTTCAAATTGTCATTATATTATATTTAAAAAAATATATGAAAAAAGAGTCTAAAGTTACGTAAACAGCACTTGTCGATATGAAAACTTAGGTGAATGTCTCAGTTTGAAGATGAATTTAAAGAGACGATATGTCCGCTTATAGATTTTTTTTTCATTTTTAGATTGCTTTTAAATTTAGATCAATAAATAAAAAATAAAAAAACAGTTATTTAATGAAAACACTTTAACCCTTTCCTGTTAAAATTGTTTCGGTTGTGGCATTCATAATAATATGCTGCTGGAATCAAATACTTCATTTAAGTAAAATAGAACTCATATGTGTTTCATACTACAGAAACAGTAGATGGCAGCACTTTCTTTTGGAAAAAATATTTTAAAAGTTTGTCTAATATTTTTCAAAAATTGTATCATCATTTAAAAATTCAGACAATATGATATTTCTTTAAAATACAAACTGATGATGATACAGAGTTCTTAAAAGATAAATAAGAATTATTTTTTTTGGAAAAATATAATTTTTTTAAAGCATCTATGTTTTTACTATTTAAGAAACCTTATGTTGTTGTTGTCGTGTCTATGAGTAAATGTGAAGTGCAAAAAAAACAAACAAAAAGTCTACAGTCCACCAAAAGTCTTGAAGAAACCTTATGATTGGCAAAACTGTACAACATTTCAAAAGCTTTGATTGCGTGATAAAAGCATGGTGTAAAGTTTGTGAGCATAAAATATTTAAATGAACAATATAAGGCACTATTAAAAAAATTAAATTCTACTGAAAAAGATGCATCACATTTTCAATAGCATAGATGCAAATATATATCCTTGTAATATATATATATTTTTTCATTATTTAAAATAAATAGAAAAATAAACTTTAAACGTAAAAACGTAATTCATCGAATTCCCAAAACTCGTAAAAGAAAAATTTAGTTATTATTAGATTAAAATTAGGACAAGGTACATTAATACAAAGGTACGTTTAGACAAGGTACATATAAATCTTTATTATGCAAGGTACTTTAATTTTAATAAGTATATTTAGGAATTTGAAAGTGTAAGAGTTTTTTTTTTATTATTTTTATTTCATTATGTATTTCTTTCAAGAAGAATAACAGGCTCATTAAATTAAATACAATTTTATAATAATCTTGTAAGATGAAAAAATATTTGCAAACAGAAGCAACATACATATGATTTAAGCATAAAGAGGGAGAAAAAGAATAATATTTGGAATGGAATAAAATATTTTGTATTCAAAATGATTATGTTTTTTGTAATGTTCTAAAGCAAATTTATTTAATTATTTTATATTTATAGTAATTAATTTGTTATGATATAAAAATATCGCTTTAGAATATTGATTTAATTTTATAATACATACTAAATAATATATTTGTTTTAAATATATAATTTTCTTAAGCAAATTACATACCTAATATAAAAATTTTTAATAAATTAAAAAGCAAAAATATGAAAAATGTGCTTTTTAACATTATAATACAAAATAAATTCTTATTTAAACTCTTGCATAGAAATAATTAATAGGTATCGATCAACAGATGCAGGGAGTATATTTATTGATATATTTAATAAAAATGTACTAAAATTTCAACTAATAGGAAGATTTTTTTTTAAATAATCAAATATAATTATTTGTTAAATATTTCTCTGCAGGTTGAAATTTTCTTAATTGAACTGCATTTAATTTTTATTACTAAATTTATTGACATTATTGACTTGCTTATTATTATTGTTAAATTCTTCTAACAATAATAAAGTATTTATTCCTTACTTTACATTATTAAAATAATTTTTAAAAATAAAAAAATAAATGTAAGTTAAAGTTTTAATCTCTAAATTTAAATAACATTTAAGAAAGCTTTAGACTGTGCCATATAATTACTTTCTTATGATATTTCATGAGTAGATGGCGCCACTTTCAAATTGGGGAAAATTTCGCGTGAATATATTCGTGGGAATGTGATGCAATCGAGGACACCCAAAAACTAAAAGCAACAAGAATTTCAATTCCTTTTAAGCCTTCTAAATTTGCAGAATAAAGATTAGATAAAATATAAAATGTATTCACTGAATAAGTACTGCTTGCGTAAGATGTAATGTTTAAAATCTGTTACGATTTTTGTATGAAATTCAATAATTTGCAGATTTCATTTTAGAAATTTCGTTAGAGCCAAAGTATGAAAGAAGAAAGCTCTCGTAAGGAAATTGAAAACCATTGATTCAATATAATTTGGTGGGAACACGTTTATCAACTGAGCTACAAATTATGGTTAGACGTTGAGCTGGAAACCCTAGTAGCAGAGGCTTATTGGTATTACACTGGCCATTCACCGGTTTCATTGGCATCTCACTTTCCACCGAATTTTCTCAACGGTCCAAGCCTGGTATCTTATACATGAAACGTTCACTGGTTTTTCTACCGCATATTGTGCTCGACATCGTCATCGTCTGCTGATGGAGTGGTCGCTAAACGGCAGCCGTAGTAATTACCAATAAGATTGAAGAACATGCATAGACTAATTAATTAGTTTATGCGCATGCCTGGCCGCCATATTTGAAAATCATTGTCTTGACCATTGCTTCTTTAGTACTGCTAATCATATTTGCGCTCTCAAATTAGCTGTTATTAATAATTTCATTTTTTGCAAGCAGTTATAACAGAATATTTTGGTAAGTGCTATCAATTCTTTTAAACAAATAACAAGTACATATCTTTAAAAAATGCCCATTAATTTAATTCTATCACTTTGTTATCAAGCTAGCATTTATTATGTTCATATAAAATTAAGTCAGAATAATAATTACAAACATTATGTTTTAAATAATATGAGTTAATTTATTGTGTTCTTTAGTTTATTTATTGTTTTTAGTGTATAAATATCCATAATATTAATATATGGTATTTAAAAACCAGTATTGAAAAATTTTATTCATAATTCCATCGAGCCATATGGTAAAGCATATAGTGCTATGTTGAGAATTTCTTTTGTGTATTTTTGGTATGTATTACTTCTAATTTAATTTCTTTTTTGTTTCTAGGATTGTTCTTGTATTTATATTTCGAGCTTGGCCATGAACAGGTTAGAATTTGCAAATAAATTTAATGACCAAAAGTTTTATTCTGAAAGGAATAAATTTCGTAAAATCCAAACAAATGTAGAAAAGCATATTAATGATTTAAAAATATTGGAATCAAAATACGAAATTGACTTTGACAATGCTTCTAAACAGTCAAATTTTAAGGCAACCAAGAGAAGCTTAGATATTGACCTAGATCAACAATATAGTGCCACAGTTGAAGATTTCGAAGTGCTTAACTCTTCCTATAACGAATCTAATGTCTTTAATAATTCAGTTACTAAAGAGGATTTAAAAGAAAAATTAAAACAATGTGTTTTAAAACATAATTTAACTCATGTTGCTATAAATGATATATTAAAAGTACTTAAGCCATATCACACAGAATTGCCATTAGATGCGAGAACATTACTCAGTACACCTACTTATGTTCCTATATCTAAAATTCAAGAAGGTGAATATATCCATTTCAGTTTAAAAAATACTATTAAACAAAAACTAGAGTGTGAATTGAAAACTAAAAATTCTGTTATTAGCATAAATTTGCATATTGATGGATTGCCTTTGTATAACAGTTCATCATATCAGTTTTGGCCAATTTTAGGTATCATTAGAGAGACAATAGATACACCTTTTCTCATTGGTATTTACTTTGGTGAAAAAAAACCTAATGTCAGTGAATTTCTTGAGAAATTAGTTAAATATTTAAAAGATTGTTATGCTGGTCTAGAAATATCTGGTAAAAAATTTTCATTTTTTGTTAATGCAGTAATTTGTGATACTCCAGCAAGAGCTTTTGTTACTTGTGCTAAATTGTTTACTGGTTATTATGGCTGTGATAAATGTGTACAAAAAGGTAAATGGTATCACAGGATGACTTACCCAGAAATTAATGCTCCTTTGAGAAATGATGGAGATTCGAATAATGATTATCATTTTACTGGAGAATCCCCTTTTAAGGAATTAAATATCGGAATGATAACCCAATTTCCTTTGGATTATATGCATCTTGTATGTTTAGGCGTTGTGAGAAAATTAGTGTTTTCATGGTGCAAAGGAACTCGTTCTTGCAGACTAAGAAATGCTGAAATTTCTCTAATTTCTGATAAGCTCTTGAAGTGTATTAAGTTCATTGCTATTGAATTTCAAAGAAAACCCAGATCTTTAAAACCATTGATCGGTGGAAAGCTACAGAATGGCGACAATTTCTTCTCTATACAGGACCAGTTGTATTGAAGAATATATTACCTGAGAAATATTACAACCATTTTCTCTTGTTACATTTTTCAATACGAATACTGGTCAGTGATAAATATTGTTCAGAATATTTTGAATATGCTGGTTCTTTGCTTAGACTCTTTGTTGAGCAGTGTACAGTATTGTATGGCAAAGAATTTATCACATACAATATCCATGCACTGTCTCATCTTATTGAAGATGTAAAAAGGTATGGTCACCTAGATAATTTTAGTGCTTTCCAGTTTGAAAATTACTTAGGGAAGCTGAAAAAGCTTATTAGATCTTCGACTAAGCCCCTTCAGCAAGTGTATAAAAGATACAAAGAATTGAATGTCATGCAATTAACAGAGAAAGAGATTTCAGAAAATTTTGAAATTATACCATCACTACCTCTTAAGCCATCATCATTAATGTTAAGACTTAATATAGCTGGGCAGCGCTTTTTAAAATTAAGAGGTCCTTATTTTACACTTAAAGGCTCAGAAGGAAACAATTGTGTCATGATGAATGATGGTGGCATTGTTAAGATTCATGACATTATCTTAATTGAAAATAAACCATTCATGTTACTTGGTAGATCTTTTAAAATCTTAAAAGAATTTTATAAAATCCCATGTGAATCTTCTAATATTCAAATATTTTTGGTATCTGAATTTTCTGAGTATAAATTATGGTCTTTTTCTGACATAATGTGCAAAGGTATACTTTTGCCATATAAAGAAAATTTTGTGTTCTTCCCCATAATTCATATGTTAAACTGTAGTTCCTAACCTTAATCATATTCATGTAATAACTAATTTGATATAATTTTTATGATTTATTGCACAATAAAATTAATTAAAATTTTAAAGTCTTTTTTGTAATTAAATTTTTGATATTAGTCCATGTTTAATTTCCAGGATAGGATATTGTACAGTTTGCATATAAGGATTTGTATTTAATGTATAACCAAGATTTTTATGCATATATTCTAGAGATAATTAGTATACAAATGTGTATGTTAAATAGAAAGTAAAAATATTGTTTTAAGTGCTGGTATTTTATAACTGAGGAACTAAATTGTTGATTGGGTTACTTTATCGTTCATAGCAAAATTGATAATGGATAAAAAATGCCTTGATTTTAAATATCAAATTCTTATTTAACAAAAAAAGTATAAAAATAGTATCATTGTTTTTAAAGAATCAATATTGATTAATACAAAATTAAATATAAAATGAAGTTTAAAGAAAATAAAAAGCTATCAAAATGGCCAATAACAATCTGTTTGCTGAAAAAACTAATTTTGAAACTTTAAATAGGATTTAGTCATTAAATATTTTTCATATAGCTTTCAAGTTGTAGAATTTATTGAAGAAACTGGGGATAAAAGTGTTGCTGTTGTTGCATCAAATTGGATAGATGGGGATGTTTGTTACTGGCCTCCTTATAAAACTCCGAATAGAATTAGACGAGCCATTGAAAACTTTGAAGACCCTGATGAAAATTGGTTGAAAGTTTCTTATCGCTGCCTCTTTTCTTGTGGTTAGTTATTTTCTTTGTTTGGTTAGCTATAATATGTACATAATTAAATTATATTCAATAATTATTGTTATCTTCATAAATTTTACATTATATTTATTATTGAAAAACTCTGTCTTTAAATCTCAATAAGAATATTAATAGGTTTTTTTTAACCTAGTTTTTGTTAAGCTTGTTTTGTAAAATCTGTTTTAATTATTCAATCAATCAATTAGTATTTTTTACTGTATAGTCAAGAACTTATGAAAACTTTCAGATACATATACGAGAGCTCGAAAGAGGCTTAGGGATGCTGAGGATACCTCTGATTTAGCTTCAGAAAGTTGTGAAGATCGTAAAAAATCAAGAGCTATACGACACAAAAAAATGTCTCATTCTTCAGAATCGTCAGATTCTGAAGCACCTTCCCAGTCACTGATATCGAATGGGAAGAAACCTTCATTATTAGAAGATAATTTACCAAAGAGTCCCTTTGTGAAGCAAAAACTTTCCTCACAGGTGTCATCATCTTTATTTACTCCCACTGGCAGATTTTCCAGCAATGATAAGCAAATGCTGGATCCACCCAGTATTATGAAATGTTATTGTAATAGCAAAAAAAATGATGGTAAAGGAAATTTCTCTGTTAAATTCTAAAAGTTATTTTAAAATTAACAATTTTAATACATGAGAGTAATAAAATCTTAATACTAATATTATAATTCTTTTTGTTTTTAAAATTTTTAAATGAAAATTCTCTTTAATGCTGTTTAAAAGTTATCTTTTTGTATTTAGCTTTTCAGGAGAAGGTTATAATTTTACTTTTAAAACAAGAGCAGGCAATAAAAGACCTTCATGCTGAAATCCAAATATTAAAGTCCAGGTCACATGAAATTGGGTTGCCTACTGTGTGTGAATTTTTACCTTTGCAAACAATTGAAGATATGGAGTCTTTTAATGTTTATTTAGCTGATGAAGAGAATTTTAAAAATCTGGTGTGTGTTATTTAATTAATAAAATATGTTGTAAATAATTTAGATAAATAAAATATGTTGTAAGTTTTTATTCAAGAAAGAAATGCTCGTTTCATTGTTTACCTTGTAAGACAAAGATAAATACAAAGAAATAAACAAATGCAATATATTAATGAGTTATGATAGAGAGATTTTGTGTATAATATAACTATTGCACAAATATTAATACATGGAAAATAATCAAACAATTTTAGTAAATGTATATTTGTTGAGTGCAACAAAAATTATGTTTAAAATTTTTATAGTAATATATATTTTTAAAAGAATCAATTCCAGAAACTTGGTTTGAGTTTCATATTTCTTGGAATTTTTTCCACTGACATAATGTAAATTTTAAAATAATTTAAACAGTTTGAATAGCATGTAAAAATATTTAGTCGATAGGTAAATAAGCATTAATAGGGTTGAGAATTAGAACTTAATTTGAAGTTTATATTTCTAATATTTTGTTTTGATTTTCAGCTGACTGTTATGACAAATAAAGGTGGTACAAGTTCAAGTGATGTCATTAGGCGAATATTAATGGAATTGATGACAAATGATTTGTCAAAACAATATAACTGGAAGGGAAGTAGAGGTACAAAACATCCATTTTGCAACCTACAAAATATTATAAATTTGATAACAGGTTAGCATTTTATTTTTAAGCTTTCTAAATTTTACTGCTTGTAAAAATTTAAAAAAAAAAAAAAAAAAAAAATTGCAATTTGAAAAAATTATTAAATTCAGTTGTAACAGTTTATTTGTAATAATTCAATTTAATCTAAATATTTCAGAATCATAACCATTGTACAAATGATAAGAATATATTAGTTCAAAAGTTTTTTTTTTAATTATATTTTTTCAGTTTGTTGTGTTTGTTACTTACAATGAGGAAAAATTAATATTTTCTATTTTTTGTTTATGCTTTGCTTATATATTCTTTAAAATGCTAAGTTTATCGTTGGTTCAAAAGATTGGTTGGAGTATTTGGATTAACTTTACACCTTTTCTTTATAAATTTAAACTTTAATTTTTATAATATTTTAATTTAAAATTTATTTTTTGTGATATTTCCATGTAATGTTTCAAATTGTTTTGTACAGGAAATTTAATATTAAAGGTATCAATTATAAAGATGTTTAAAATTGTTGACTTTAATTTGTTTCTAATATTACATTATTTATAAAAGCAAAATTTGTTTATTTGTAGCATCTACCCGCCACCATGACAACCGTATCACAGATGTGGACGTGCAACAGTACATAAAAAAATGGCTAATGCGTGCCCCTGATAGAGATGGAGGACGTTTAAAAAGGGCCTTAGAAAAAGCAAAGTCTACTAATGTATAAATATAGTTTAAAATATATTGAAGTTAAGAGTTTGATTGCACTTTTTATTTTAATATTTATTAAAGAGGAACATTTTTATCTAAAAATATAGCTGAATTTTTAATCTCATTACAATAATAAATCTATACTTATTACCAATTATTTGTATTTCATTTTTTTTTTATCACCCTTAGCTCTAAATATTGCTTTTGAAGAATTTCATGTATATTCATGTTTAAGTAAATTTTTCTCTATATAAAATTGCTAAAGAACAATATTAAAAAATGAATTAAATTAAGACCACATAATCAAAGTAGTATCAGTTCTAAATTAAAGAAGAATGTTGTATTTTAAATCTATCAAAGCCTGTAATTAAAAAATTTTCTATTATATTTTTCTGTGTTTCAAATGTATTGGAAGAATTAAATGAATACAACTTATGATTTTAATCTCCATTTTCAAAACTAAATTTGTAAATAAATTTCATGAGGATTTGTTAAAATAATATAAATTTTATAAA
>JAPDSC010095248.1:0-12911 GCA_026290005.1 Latrodectus geometricus | reverse complement strand
TATATATATATATATATATATATATATATATATATATATATATAATTTTGTGTCTTTTAAGCGACTTCAAATGTTGAAAAAATTTAAAATGGACATCATGTAAAAATGACTTTATCATTTAATTCAATTTTTAAATAAGTATATTTATATTCATATAAAGGGAATTTAAATGACATGATGGGAAATTATGAAAATTTGAATAATTGTTAGGATTTCAATTTACAAGAATTTGATTTGATATTATTGAAGGTTTACATTAGTTTGCAATACAAGAGATAATTTTATTGGATGAATATTAAGAGAGATGATTTTGCATTATTTTTCTCTGAAGAATTTCTAATACCGTATAAATTTGCCATGAAGAAAAAATCTTGAATTTATACCAGGCTTGAAATATTATTGCTTAGTCAAGCAACTATCAATTGTACCTATTAATTTAGAAAGAATTGAAATAAATTATTTATTAAACAATTAAAAAAAAATCATATGTATAAGAAGTACTTCTTTGCATGATAATTTGTATATCGATTCAATCCTACATCCGAAATATTCATAGAAATCATAGCAATTGTAAATGAAATGTAAAAAACAATTAAATTAAATATTCTATGTAAAGAAATTTAAATACAGAAAACCAATTTAATTGTTTCTAAGAACATTATTTTTGTAGATTATTAATCCTATTTTTGTAGGTAAAATGATCAGACATATAAATAGCATTTCTATGTAGACTAAATGAGTTAAATGTCAATGAAATATATTTCATCAGAAAAAACACGAACATAAATACAGAAAATATAACAAATTTATAGTTGATATACACAATTTCTTCATCTAAAGTATTTGACAATCCCGATTATTTATGATTTTTATGTGAACTTTATCCGATTATTTATATGAACTTTATCCCAATTATTTATAAATTCAAAATTTTACACCAAAGTAAATTGCATTTACCAAACAGATTGAGAAGAATTATTTTAAATATTTTAGGATGAAAGGTAAACATTTTATAATAAAGACAGATAAAGAATTTTTAGAATTTTAAGTGGTTCAAACAGAGAAACTCCTTATTAAAAAGTTATTTTTAGAACTATGTGCAGGCGCACAAATAAATTTAAGTTCTAAAATTATTGACTAAATTTCAGGTTACTAAATTCGTATACACAACTAGAAACTCTCACAATATTTTTATAATTTTATATATTTTTATTATTTGAATTTGAAAAACAAACATTTCCAATGTGAAGACATAAGCAGAAAATATAAACACAACTTCTCCTGTTTCTTCCAGTAATGATTAAATATTTATCACAACTTCGAATTCAGAAAATATCTACCTCCCTTTCTTTGTCAAAAATAATATTTTTCAAATGCTGAATTATTTTTTCAAAGAAAACCCAACAAGGCATCAGATATTCTCATTTTTCCTGTTTTAAAATATTTTTTCTTCTTCTTGTCTTACTTTAACAAATATTTTCTATTCTTTTGGAAATAATAGTATTCATATTTAATAATCGAAAGTATTGAGTTTTATCTTAATTTTTTATGTTTACAACTTTATTAAATTATTTATTTTGTAGTTCATTTTTTCTGATAATTTGTAGCAATTTTGTGTGGGTTAATATTATTTACTTTGCTGTAACTTTTTTGGTTACGTACTTTTATTCAAGGTAAATAGCAGAAACAAATAAATTTCTTTATTATTGCTTACATTAATTTATAATAAGTTTGTATTTTTTAGTTATTTTTTCCGCAAATCTTTTTATATAGTCTTTGATTTTTAAAACGAAACTGCTTTTGATTTTTTTTTTAATAAATAAAGTTTCCCAGAAATTGATTGTAAATGAAGTTCATAAATTCAGTCACACTTCTCTATTAAATTGCATGATAATCTAAATTAATGTTCTAGAAATTCATTACTAGGTAAGTACATATTTTTTAAAAATTTACAATACGAAATTGACTTCCTCTCCCAATTTTATAAACAGATAAACTAATTTAAATTTAATAAAGGATAAGACTTTGCAGAAACTAGATTTGATCTCACTGTTTTAGTTTTGATTAGAAGGGAAAAATTTGCCTTTTTACCAGTTTGATAATCGAAGAAATCATTAAATAATAGCTTCACAATTTTTCCTGAATATACAAAAATAAATAATTTTCTTCTTAGTCAATTATAAACTGTACAGAAATTTTTTCATGGGAAAAAGGTAAAGCATTTAATAATAGACAGTAAAATTAAAAAATAGAAAATTATTGATGGTACTTAAGACTATATTAATACTATATAAGAAATTATAATTTAAAATACTATAAGCTCATTTTTGGACCAAAATTAACTTAAGAGAAGAGTATTATATCATGTTAATAAATTCATCTTTAAATATTATATTGTTAACTTAGTTCTTATGCATGGAAACAAAAATACATTTTTTTGGTTTGAATATTTTAAGAAAATTATTTATCATTTCAAAAGTGAATAATGATATTCACTTGAATATTATTAACTCAAACATAAGTTAGAAATTTAGAATTTTTTTGCTTTTAAAATAAGAATTTTTAGGGCAGTTAATTTAGAAACAAAATACAATTATCTTTGGTTTACAAAATATAATAAATTCTATTTGAGTTCCGTAAATAAGTAGAAATAATGTGCCTTTATTTAAATGAAAAAATGTTTTATTAAAATTTGCATTAAAACGAAAAATGAAACTATTTTTTTTAAAAAGTAAATAATTTCCATTAACAAAAGTTTATATTATATTTGTAAAATTATTACTATAATTAATTCATTATTACATAATAGCTTACATCTTCATATAACTTTATTTATCTCATTATCAAAATAAATACCTCATTTAATAGCAATATATATAAATCTATATTTTACTTGCAATAGCGTCTTTATTATAAATATGATGTTAGAAATTTGAATAATATTCTATGATGTAACAATATGTTCCATAAATATATTAAGTTAAAGTGACATTGTATGCATAAAAAATGTATCTAACAAATTATTAAATATTATTAAATTGTCATGTAAAGATGTTTATCAAAATATATATTTTTGATTAAAAAATTTAATTTCTCTAATATATTATACTTCCAAGTATATAAATTAAGAATAGATAATACTAATGTAGAATATCAGAAAGTTAATATTTATAACATTTAAATTTCTTTAAATATAATAATTTCAATATGAATCATAAATGCATATTAATTGCAAGAAAAAACATTATTAATAATTATTTTAGTTTTATTGTTTGTTTCATAATATATTTAAATTCTATTTCGTTGATACAAAAGAAAAATATAAATATTCTAAGCAATTAATATAGAAACATAAAACATTCTCGTAGTTGTTTACAGAATGGAACTCAATTTTCTCTCGTGCAGATGAATGGGTTTCATTTTAAATGGTGAAAGGTATATATTTTCAGAAAATAACTAAAAAATTCTCTGCTGAAAGAAATCACAACTACTCTTAGAATTTACCCCTTAAAAATTACGATGAAAACTGGTACAGCTTGATAAAATTAAAGTTGCAGCTATTTCCATGCATCGTTCTAGAGACAAATGGTTACAGTTGAAATGTAGTGCCATTCTCAAGATTAAATTTTGAAGAAGAATCTTGTAATTTAGGAACTGAGTATCACAGCAAACAGACGCCATAAATATCCTTTTATCTTTAATCTAGTACAGTAAAAATACTTTCACATATTTTTAAGAAGGAAAATATTACTAGTGTTTGTGAAATTATTTTTTACAAATTCTTCCACAAACTAAATATAACAAAATATGATTTAACGGTAAATATGTTTCTATGAATTCTTAATTCAATCAAAATTAACTTTTTACCAGAAAATGTATTACTATTTGAAATAAGAAACGAGAAATGAAATGTTTAATTTAAATTTAAAAATGACATGACTTAATTCTTATGTAATCTATTTATGAATGAGCAAAGAAGAAAATTGCAATTTGATTACAGAATGTACGTTTCCTCCCGAGAGATTTTTTTCATTTTAAAGCTTGATAATCATTTCAGAATGCTTCATGATGTTGAGCAAATATGATTAAAAATCATTTCAAAGTAATTGAAATTTCACTTCTAAATAAATCATCAAATTGATGTCTAGAAGTAAATAGAAGACATTAAGTTTAATGCCATTTTAATGGAAGCAAGTAATAACGGCAGATTTGCAACGGATTTTAAATAAATCATTTATGTATTTTTCCAATAAAACTATTAATGTTGTTTTCTGTTTTATTTCGTATAAGGATTACTGAAAACAATAAAAAAATTCTTCTTTCCAAAATTTAATTTCACTGTATATTTAGAATTATTATGAAGGATTTTACCAAAAATATATTTTGGTAGAAATAATCTCAACAAAAAAGTATTTTTGAATTGAGTTTCATTTAAGAAACAAAAAGGATTAATATCATTTTGTATTCCAAAATTATCATTCGATTTTTTTAACACGTTTAGTAAAAATGCATGAGCAGCACATCGAATTCTTTGATAAAAAATCTCAAAGAGAAAATAATTTCTGAAATAACAATTAAAATATGATATGAATATAATATGAAATATAATATGAATTTAAGCTCAAGTTATGATGTATATTTAAATCTATATTTAGTTATTTTTATTTAAATTTTTGTTAATAAAATTAATAAACAGTTTATTACTAGATGTAACCACAATAGTATTTGCACAATAAGATTACGCTACATAATGAAAATTAATACGGAATGAAAGTAATAAAATGAATTTAATTTAATTTGAAAAGCATTCTTGCGTACCGAACACATAAATGGAATTAATGCCTATTAGTGTAAATTTAAGTAATAGACTATAAAGTTCTTACCTTTTAATTTCATATATGATAGTTTGAAATTTTGAATCATCTCACCTTTTACATTCAAGGCGAAAAAACTATTTTTAAAAAATGATTCCCTGTCTTCATGAAAAGTTTTCAAAACTGAATATCACATTAGAATCCTTACAATTATATAATTTTCAACACTTTTAATTTTAATAGAAAATAAAGTAATCAATATTTTTTTCTCATAATTGTAAAATACATAGTTCCATAAATTAATAATTATTTTAAATCAATAGCTGTAAATCAAGATCTGTGTTCAAGATTATTTACATAATAATGGTTTCATACGTATTAAATAAAAGGAAAACTCTCATGCTAATATACATTTCTAAAAGAAACATCTTAAATTTTTAAGACTCTGATTAGCATTCATATTGAAAATATCTAGATAATATTAAATAAATAAGGTTATACAAATATGTATTCATATATACATTAAAATGTTGGAGTTTTGAGAATGAATGTTCCTTTTATATAATATTTATTTTTTATGAAAAATTATGAATATTATAAAAACTAAAGAATAAAAATCTATAGAAACTACTATAAATTTAAGGGAGATAAAGTTAGACAGATAGGCTTTCTGTGTCCATAAATTGTTTGCAATTAGTTTTTTCTTTTAAATAGTCATTAAAGTATAAGAGACTATAGTTATATTTAATATTACTTGATATTTGTGCTTTGTTAAATGTATTATTTAAATGAATATGATAATATTTTTAATATTCTTATTCTTAGAAGCATTCTATAATACCATAAAGTGGACTGAAAAAACACTGAAAAAATTGATTTTCAAAAATTCTTTTGACTACTAATGAAATTGAATGTTAAATATTGATATTTTGTTGAAATATAAATAAAAGGGGGACATATTTCATTAAAAAATCAAACTGAAACATGATATCACTTACTTTCTCAAAAATTTACATATTAAATTCTTAAGACTTTAAATATTTTCTATTTATGTTGCGCAAATAACATCAAAAAATAATTTAAACTAGCATTCGGTAAATTGTTCAAAAGTTAGTAGCGATAACAACGCTATTTATTCTTAATGTTATCACTCCATAGTTTAAAGAAGTTATATTGCTATTTTTCAGTACTCGGTAGTAAAAAAACTAATTAAATAATAACATAAATTAAATAACTTACATAAAATTGATTTGGAAAGTCCAGTTATTTTGTAACGTATCACTTCCCTTTAACGATGTTAACTGCCATAATTCCACTAAACCTAATCAAACTTCTTATAGTTTTCAATTAAGACCAAATTATATGTTGAACCAGGTATCAGCAACATATAGCACTCATGCCAGATTTAACAAGTAATACAATTCTCAAGGGAACTTAATACCAATCTATGCTCTCTTGTATAGATACTGCTCTCCTGAATATTCGGATATTGAATAAAATGGTGTAAGGGAAAATTTTAAATTAATCTCCGAAATTATCAAAAACTCAATGCCTGAAATGAATACATTGATTGAAATTGTTTTAAAAGATAATGAATGGTCGTTTTCAGTTAGTACATTTTTTTAATGGAAATGTTTTGGAATACTTGGACAATTTTCTACGTTCAGAATAATTTTAAGCTATTATTTGGAATTAGAAATACAATAAAAGTATAAACTTCCACTCGTGGGAAAAAAACGGGAATAAAAACGCTATATAAACTCATGTTAAACACTTTATCACAATAAGGTAAATAGAAAGCATCCTTGTAACATCACCAAGACTTAAAAAGGAAAATTCTAGTAGAATATAACAATTTTCTTGCTTTGTCGTACTGCTCTGTGACCCAATGAAGGCATGCAACTTAAAGTAAGTCTGAACCAAATATCATTGAATCAAGTTGGAATCAAACATATGAACAATTAAACACTATATTGGATATTTGTCAAATATAACCATGCTCTGGTTCAATACCAAATAATAATAAATATAATTAATATATTTTGTGAATTCTATAGTAGTATATTTTTATAATTTTTTACATTTAATAAATAAATTGTTATAGATCAACTTCAATGAATATATTTTTATCTGTTAAAAAATAAATAGCAATCAAAATTTTATCTATTGCATAAATGTTTTTGAATAATATAAACATATCAAATAACAGAAATCATGAATATATTT
The DNA here is from genome assembly GCA_026290005.1 of Latrodectus geometricus. Lineage (NCBI taxonomy): Eukaryota > Metazoa > Arthropoda > Arachnida > Araneae > Theridiidae > Latrodectus > Latrodectus geometricus. Next base: position 5,871 of record JAPDSC010095248.1, on the reverse strand, counting down.
CTCTTAATTTCTCTTATATATTATTTTAAACTCGCACAGAAATTATTTATTTTTGTATAAATTATAAATGGGAGTAATGAGCAAAGAAGCTGAGAGCTCTAATTTTTACTATTTCTAATTTAAATTCATAATTAACATTATCTCATTTTAAAGTAAATTAACATGAGTGTTTAATGTTTGCATATCATTATGCATACCATTTTCTTATTTAACTCTTCAAAATTTGGCAGTGATAAGAGCTTATAATTTTTGTTCGATTATTTTTAATCATTTTCAATTTATCATCCTTCACTTTATTTGCTTGATAAAAAAAAAAATGAAATGAAAATTCTTCACATAATTAATTTAGGAAAACTCTTTCAAACTTTGGCAAAATAAAATACTATTTTCTTACTGTGCAAATAAATGAGTTCTGTTTTAAACGGAAAGGAGTACAGAGATAAATAAAAATTCTTTCTCTTTAGTTGAAAGCAAACTCTACCATACCTTGAATACCATTTTTGTCGGTTACGATGAACACTGGTACATTCTCTTCAGATTTCAAGCTAAAGATATTTCACTGCATCTCATTAGAAATGAATAATTTCTGCTAAAATAAAGCACTCTTTCAAGATTAGATTTTAAAGAAAACAATTCATAATATGGAAAACTGAGGTATCACTGCAACGAGAGCAAACTCTTTCATCACTTTTTTATACTGTTTTATAATATAATGTTTGTACATTTATAAATAAGTAAAATAACGTTTGTTTCGTTAGAATTTGCTTTTAAAAATTTTCCCATTGTGAAAGATAAGTTATTTATTTGGGATAAATTTGCTTACGTTATAAAACGAAGTAAGTTACGAAGTAAGTTTTATACATGTCTCACAGTGTTATTTGACCTACTTTTATGCACATTTCAAATAAATTGCTTCATTTAGATTTTAAAAATAGAATTTTCTCCAAGGGAACTTATTTGTTTGTACAAATGAGCAAACAAGAAAATTGCCAATTAGTTATGAGGATTAAATTCATTTCATAATAAACTTTCTTTTTGAGGAATAAAACTTCATTATAGAACTTTTATTAGAAAATAAGGGCATGACTTAATTGTCATTTTACAACTAAATGACTTTTGTAATATGAATTATGAAAACAGAAGTCAGATTAAAATTATTTCCATTTTAATGGAAATAAAAATCATCAAGGAATAATATTCGCATGAGAATTTAAGGTAAATATTTAGTTTTATTTTCCAACTTTGAGATATTATTTTTCCACTTCAATGGAGAGGATTACCACTAAATATCAAGCATAATAAATTACATCACGTATTAATAATATTATTTTTAAATATTAGGAATAAAGATTAATTTCTAAAAAACAATAACAGAAATTTCTCTCATTGTTATATTTTCATAAAACTAATTTTTAGCACAAATTTATTTTTTCAGATAAAGAAATTATTTAAGTAATAAAAAATGGAAACTTTGCTAATTCAAATATATTGTTATAAAATGCATAATTCATTCAAGTGAAGTATTTTGAATTTATTAAGCAATAAAAAAATGTATATATTTTTGTAATATTTTCCTGAACGTAAACTCACTATCTCATCTGTTTTAAAAACGAAAGGAAAATTATTTGCAATTAGCTATAGGGAATACAAAAATTGGCAAATTTGCACATATTTTGAATATAATGTTAAAAAAGAAAATTGGATATATATATTTCTAGTATTATTGTTTAACATTATATTTACATTATATATTATTTGCATAGTAAAATAATTCTGGAGAAAGCTAAAACTTATAAAGTCTAAGTAGTTGAATTGAAATATCGACCGGGTGTATAAAACTATATGTGTCAGAACAAAAATTCAAATGTCCTGTCAGACTGTGGTAAGAAATATGGAAAGTTCAACTCGTTATAATGACCTAAAGATATCATTTGGCCGAAGAACTGTGTTATCATTTGACTTAAAAACTATTACTTGATGATAAGGAGTACAAAGTAACATTAAAAGGTCTAGTTGACTAGTTGTAAGTCCTACTGTGGATTTTTTATCTAGAAGACACACTATACATAAATTACATACACTATACATAAAGTACAACACCACCTGGACTCCTGGACTTATTGTTTCCCTCCTGCCACCAGAAAGGATAAAATTCCTTTCTGATGACAAACACTTTAATGTTGGTATCATCATCAACCATGTGCAGAAAACTTAACAAAAGTAGCTCAAAGAGTGTTAAGATAGGTCTTTTGAATGTCAATGTCGTCACATAGCAAGAAATAAACATTTTAGGTGAACAAGTCAGCATGTCCACTAAACAGCTGATCAAAAGAGGGATAATTTCTTTATGGACGAGTTCCAATAAATAATCTACAAAAAGATAAGAAACATTTTATTTATTTTGAAGGCGACTTGAAACCTTTATCATTCATCACACATATACGAATACGATTATATTGAATACGATTTATATGGATCTGCCATTGTCTATGTTAAAGACGATAGCTCTTTGTCTGGATGAATGAACGTTCCTCCATTTCCTTGTAAAATCCTATAGAAATGAGAACAAAATTTCAAACCTATAGAATGTACCTGCGCATACAGAAAATGATGGTTTCTCGCAACAGATTAATAAAGCGGCATCGACTGACACTTTTTTTGTTGTTGTCGTGTGAAGGAAACACAATTTAATGTTTGGAGGGGTGGACTGCTCGATAATCTACATTAAGATTTATCGAGTTTATTTCCGATACCTTAAAGAAACATACAATTATCTTGAATCTTCATCGAAAAATGCAATGAATTTCTAAGCTGTTCAACAAGAAGAATGTCTCTCACTTCCTCTCGAGATCTGTTGTATCGCAAAATATATACAGTATAACTACTAATCACTATATATTTCTCCTTGAAAGATAAAACTCTATAGTAAATAGTTACAGTTACATTTACCACAAACGGACATTTTGAATCAGATAAATTAATAAGTTAATTTTCTTACACAATAATATTCTGGAGGTTTCTTTTCTTGTTTATATATCTTATATATTAAATTATGCCTATCTATGTATATTGTTAAGTGTCATTAATATGTTCTACATACAATTAATGAAATAATCACCCCTTTTGTAATTTTTTAAAATTTTCTGAAGTCAGTGTAGGCTAATAATCCAGTAATCTGAAATTCTTACAAATGTTGTAAGATCAAAATGCTCTCTAAAACATTACATTTTTATCGAATTTTCTGAACAGATTAGCGCAAGTTAACGATAATGCTACAAGAAATACAAATTTCTCTGAAAAAAATTTTTTAAGTTATGATTTATGCAAATAGTCTATATTTATTTACAACGGTCTATTCTCTCAAAAATTATTTTTCTAAAGTTTTCTTATAAATTTTTTAACAATGTATTTTTCTAAAGATTTCTAATTATTTTTGTAAAGAGTTCTAAGGATTAATTATCCTGATTATTTTTCTAAAGAGTTCTAAAGATTAATTATTGTAATTATTTTCAAAATATTTCTAAAAAATTATTTTTAAAAAATTATTTTTCATCTATTATCAGTGTAAGAAGGTGGAAGTCTTCTTATATCGATAATAAAGCAAATAGCTGATAATAATGAAATTGTTTATGACCTTGAAAATTTTCATTATGTACTAAAATTTATTAATTTGAGACTTGCTTTGAAAATTAAAGTATATACAAATATTATGATTTAGTATATATGACATAAATATTAAATAAAGTTTGAATTTCTTAATGCATTTGTTTTCATAAATTATGTTGGTTATGGCAAAAACAATTAATTTAACAATACCATTTTTCTTTCTTATTTTTAGATTTCATGAGATAATCACATTCTTTCAATAGCTTGTTTCAATTTATAAATTACATTTTTTTAACTTTAAATAAATGCTCGACAGTAATTTTTTTATGATTTTCTAAAATATAATCATATTGAAAATACCTACAAATAATCTTAAAACAAAATTTTACAAATTTCATAAAATATGATAATTTTAATAAATATGAAAAATAATTATTAAATTTTGCATTTTCAACTGAGGTAACAATATTCATACACATTTTCAAACTATAGATATCGCTGTAAAGGTGTTGTTTTCGTTTTTACTACTATTATTATGATACATCCATGCATCAAATCAGAAAAATATCTATTATGTGATGCAGTATGATATTGTGATATTTTACAATAACTATAAAATGCCTGTTCCTATAATGGTTTCTATATATATATATAGTAATATTAGGTTGGGGAAAAAATAATCCATTATTTTTACGTGAATTTTATGTAACTTCTTTTGGATTCACTTTGTAAAAAGGTTTAAAACAGCTTTCATGTAGATTTTTAGGTCTTGCCCGTTACGACTGCTGACATGCGGTTAACTTTGATCATTTTTGATATTTTATAGACATTTTCGACGATGCTGTATCCACATGCGAGGTGCATCTCTAACATCAAAAATACCAGAACGGAATCGACGAAACAAAAATTGTACGTAACTGGTTGTTACAGTCTTATATAGGACGATAAACATCTTTCACAATTTTAGCCACGTGGCTATCTTTTTCTCAGTTACAAGAGAAAAACGAAAATGTATCGAAATTTCTGCTTGTTGTCTTCCACTTTTAAAACCTTGTACTCGTAACTGAATTAATCAAACAAAAAACCTCAAAAGGATATTTTAGTGTCAAATGTCATCTTTCCAAGGAGCATAAATCTGAAATTGTTTGATAGATACCACACGAGATATCGATCACTACAGACGTCTACCGAAAAAATAATGGATTACTTTTTCCCCAAACTAATGTATATAGTAAAAGTTTCGGTCCAGTATAATAATATAAAGAATTTAATTGAAATGATTTTATTTTAAAATTGCAATGTTCTCAAGTATTTCATTGCAAAATTTATATTACCAAACAATTAGTTAAAAATGAATTAGGTTATTAATTACTGTCATAATTCGTCTAATGCAAAATCGTATTTCAATTTCTTATTTTTATCCGTTATAAATCATATGGTTTGCGCTTAAGGAATTTATTATGTTTAGAATGAGCCTAGGAATGGTAATCAAACAATAAAGTTTAAAAGAAAAATTATATATTTATCTATTTCAGAATTGTATAACGTTGATAGTATCATTTCTCTGAGTAAAAAATAAAATTTATTTCATAGGTCCCATAGAAGATTAGTAGCAGTGATTGTACGTGCTTAGATAATATTTTTTAACAAAGGATCTGATTTCTTCGGTTTATTCTGCTAGAGTTATTGTCCTTCGTAGTCTTAAAAAATAAAAATTTAAGAATAACATCAATCAAAATAACCAGTTATTAATGATACTTGAGGAATAGTTTAATTATCGCTTCCATCAGAATCTATTTCCTCATTGTTGACGAAACAATTATTACTTTTATTCCAATGTTTAAGAGACGGATTTTTTGTGATAACAGAAAAAATGTAACAGTTTTTTTTATACTTTGTAAAAATTTTCCAACTGTTTAACTTTATGTAATAATATTATTAATACTATAATTCGTATTCAAAAATAGATATTTTTACAATTTTACCTAACCTTCAATAAAATGGATCCTTGACCGCTTTGCTGATGTTTTCATTAACTTAAAATACTAGCTTCATTGCTTCATTGAACACGGAATCATTCACCTATGGAATACATTTTATAATCAACACATGCATGACAAATACATATAAAATATCAATTAAGGAGATGATTTTTATGATATTAAAGGAGTAATATTATCATACTAAAAAATCTGTTGCTTTCTAATCCATATGCAATTGTATTCTTCAAAAAAGTATGAGAGGAACAATATATAAAATATTTTT
>JAPDSC010095243.1:8509-21098 GCA_026290005.1 Latrodectus geometricus | reverse complement strand
TATTTTTTTTTAAAGCAAAACATTTGGACGGTACAAGATTTCTCCATAAATATCACAAATATATTCACAGGGGACTTACTATGTTTGCAGAAACCGCATTCGTCTGAGGAGGTTCCAAGTTCAATTCCAAGTAATGTTGAGATATATATCTTACTCGCAAAATCACAATATAAAATGAATATTATCTTTAAGAAAATAGATTAAATTTTACCTAATAAATATTAAAACTTTATTTCTATGCAAATGTTTATTTTTCTTATAAGCAACGAGATTAAGTTTAATTTTTCCTGCGCACATTTGACTTTGACATTCCGTCAATTCCACTTTCCTTTCAGTAGAAATTGTTTTACCAACAGATAAATTTAATTGTAATAAATATCAGACAAATCTTACCCTATGCTAAGTAAGGCCATAGGATAAAGTAAATCAGCACTCATAAACCACGTTGAATTAACTGCACCCTTCACTCACACAGAATAATTGAGCAAACGAGATTAAAAATATTCCCGATATCCAAGTACGCCAAGATAGAACTATCCTGCTAAACAGTCAATATTTAATTTCTCTTAGCTTTGAAACTTTATTTAGGATTATGCACAAAAATCTGAAAAATTCGCTTTGAATATCGCATATGGCTTAGTGAAGGTATAATTTGTAATTCTCATGACAAATTTTCTTTACCTTATCAATTGGATTTCACGAATACTAAAAATTTAGATAGATTTACCTTTTCTAATTAATTCCTGTTGGGACCTAATTATTACTATATGATTTCAAGAAATATAAGAGATCTGAATAAATTTTTGGAAGAAAAGATTTATCTTTTTTTTCCTCAAAACTTTTCATAAAGCTTTAAGCAAAATTGTGTTGAAAACAATATTCTTTAACATTTTCGGAGAATAGTATATTTAATCCTAGTTTCAAATAAAAAATTTCAAGACCGTAATTTTGAGTTTAATACCATCTATAATGCTCTCTTTCACAAAAACTTTTAAACTTGTAATTAGAAATTTATGGACATTAAAGATTCTTTCAATATTATGTAAATAAGTTCTTCAAAACTTTCTATATACAAAATTTAACTTCATAGGGGCTACAGATAATTCTGTTTCATACAAAAAATTATTTAACGACTGATGTTTGCTTATAAAAAGAACATGCCAACTACAATTATAATTGATACACCAACTACAAGAATGTAATTTTAATATAGAAACTGCATCTGTCGTTTAATCAAATCAATATTTTCTAGTAACCATCATTTCACACGAATTGTGAGTCCCATGAAGGAAATCACATCCATGGTTCCGAAACAATTAAAGAGAATAAAATGCCCTATTTTATCATTATCATCTAAAATATCAACTACAATTAATTACCTACAGAATAAAAAATCAACACAAATAGAAGTAATGTTTTCTTTGCAAGTCTTCCACACTACCCAGGAGGTGCTTGCGTAAGTGCGTTACCCATTTCTTTTACATGGCTGGGTTCCCCAAGAGGCCTATTACCATGCTTATTAATATGCAAAATACATGTTAAATATAGAAATACATGCTTAATAGTTCTTTATACTTGCACTATAATTTACCATAGATAAGTATACAAATCAAAATCCTAATATTGAACCAAACAATATAGTTAATGGTAATTTAATCATTTCAGGACATCAGTTATCATAAACATTTCTTTCATAGAGCGAATATTAAGATTAATATAATAAATACCGTTTACGGAAATCGATTTTAAATGAAAATTTAGAAGAGATGATTCATTATAATTTATTGCACAACTGATCAGCAATTGTATATTCGATTAGTGATAGCAAAGAAATTTACTATTTTTATGCGTTTACCACATATATTGAAAATTAAATTAGAAATTTACTTTTGCTCATAAATTACCTAAATATTCTTGTTTGACTAAAAATTTTACAAATACATAAAATATCTTACAATTCTTTTTAAACTTTGAATAACTAGAAGTTCACTATCACAACTTAAGAAAGAATTACTAAGTTTACGAAAAACCAATTAAACTGAATAGATAATTTTATGCAGTGTGCCTTTTAATTCAAACGAAACAGTCAAATGTTACGAGAAAGAAATCTTGATTCTAGTTATCAATTCAATACTAATAAGTTAATTTAAATGAATAATCAAAGGTAAGACTGCTGGCAATCCAAAAATTTGTACGAAAAATATGTCAAGCATACCAACAATTATACAAGTCATCGAGTAGTGGATCAAGTTTAAACATTTAAATCTACTACAAACCACGTTATTTTGTGTTATCCCTACATTATACCTTTCTCGATAAAGCACTGTTAAACGAATGTTTCTAGAAATAAAGTCTCAGCATGAAGAACAGCTTAAGAACAAAAAATTATATTTTAAATTGTGTCTTTTCAATTTTCTTTATTACGAAAGAAAGTTAATATAAATGCCATTAAAGCTATTCATATTACCCATCCATATGCGCACATTTCTTGATATGTTTTGGATATACAGCAGGGTGGAAAATTAAAATCCAATACGTAATAAAAACAACATAGTTAAAAATTCAACATAAACTCAATATACAAAATTAGCACAACGAAAACATTAGTACATAAAGGAAAATTCTAAACAGCAAATCAATGAGAATAAAATTTAAGTGCTACAAAAGGTTAAGAGCACAGAACTAAAATAACTTCTACGAAAAAGTAAATTCACGATTGTCTACCTGTACCCAATTGTGACCTCGAACTGCTCTCAAAAATAGTGTTAAACATTTTATTAGTAACGGTATATTCATATTTAGCATCTTTTACGTTTTTATGTAGTCTGTTGTAGAGAGTATTTTTCTCTGAAGAAACTTTTAATGATTATGATGCAATCACAATGATTACATTAGTTTCTTAAATTGAGATTCTGATGAAAAATAAATTACTAAGACTTTTACCACACTGTATTTACTATTTCTGACATGAGTCATTCATAGATACTGTCCATTTAATTTTATTCAGATGTTAGTCGTCACGTGAACAACGGAAAAACCACAAGACTGAGCCCTTCGGCTTAAAGCATCGTCCAAACCACTAAGAACAACCAATTCCGAAATGGGATTCAAACTCGCGAACTGCTGAATAGGAGGCAAGAGCATTGATCATTCCTCTACTGTCTCAGATGAATTTGTTACAGATCTAAATCAAGTTTTATTGAAAAACACATTTAGAATGAAGACATTAAAATTCAGTTACCAGAGTTAACTGCAGGGACGATTTATACATTACTTCGGGACAAGATGCTGGTTTCTATAAACACATTTTGCCTCTATTATTTTCAGGATTTTCTAATTGTAAAATAAACATTGATTTGTTAAAGACTAAATGGCTAGTCTTATACTTCCATTAGTTTGTATTAATTATTACACAGTAAGTGTTACTCATTTAAGGATTTATTTGAATTAAAAATAGGCTGTAGATAAAAATATCAATTATCCTAAAGTTTTAATGATTAAAGAAGCGTGTAATTTTAATCTAGTCCCTTCAAGATCATTAATGAGTTTTTAAATTATAAGAAAGAATGTGTGCAAAAATAACAAGTGCATTAAAAACACAATTTCAGTTCTACTTACAATACAATTTTTCATAATATAATGCAAATATCTTAAAGTAATTTAGTAAAATCATAAGTACAAATATGAATACCTAACAAAATATTCAAAGAAAGGAAAACCACACAAGCCATGAGTAGTAATAGATCTACCGTGAACTGAAGCCTGCAATAAAAATTCATATTTTAGTGTTATGGAATGAAAAAATTATTAAAGTACTTACCTTTGTTTAGGGACTATAAACTATTTTCACTACTGTGAGCATTTTCCAGATTTTAAAAGTTAAAACTATAAAATGTAGAGTAAAAAGATCAACTGAATTTTCATTTTATTACTCTATGGTCACTTTCCCTAAAAACTGCTTAAATCAAATCTATTACGCATATTGCAAATATAATTTCACAACGGAAAACTGATCAAAATTTTACTGAAATGGAATACTGATCATTCGATGGTTGGTTTTAATGGCACAAGGTCCAATTAAGGATGAGCTGCGCCCACTGATCATTCGAAGATAATACTCAAGCATAATTGCCAAGATTACAATCTGGATTTCAAATTTTCGATTTGGATTATTAGATACGTAATCACTGTTTTCAGTATCTTAAAAATGCCACCTTGAAATATAAATGGAGGATTTATTTTAAACTCATTTTAGCAGCTTAATAATCCTGTAAAAATTTCTGCAAACAATAAATTTTACTAGAAAGTTGTGTCACCTGATCTCGGGTGATTTGTCAATGACTATGATAAATCTATAATACTGTTCGATGTATGAGATCGATAAGAGATTACAAAAAGCACTGAAGCAAGAAGGCAGAAAAGTTTTTTTATTAGTATAAATGAAACTTTTCAGATTCTCTCAATTTGTTTTATTTACTATTTATAAGAAAATTTAATAGCATTCCTTGTTTTTTAAATTAATTTGACCAACCCGATCAGATGTTAATCCATTTACTGTTAAGGACAATTTTCAATTAAAATATTTATATATATTTATATATATATATATATATATATATATATTTATATAAATGCATTGATAATTTTTATTTGCTTACTAATAATTTTGATACTCTAATAGTGAAAGATTCTCAAACTATTATAATTTAAAGCTATTTTTTTAAATCCTCGAAAGTACTTTATTAAAATCTTAGCAATTTTGATTTGATGTTTTAACTTTTAATAACTTTATTCTTAATAACATTCTGATAAATTACCACTAAATAACAATTTGGAATGTGGTAATTGAAAAGTTATGGAAATTTTAATATTAATTTTTATTATATTCTATTTTTCGAGTTTTTGCTTACACTAATATGGCGCAGTTGTCCAAGCATGTAATTAAGGAAAGATACTTAAATAGTTTAGAAATTTATAAATCCTTAAGCGTTTGAGTGCTGAAGAGTTTTCATATTATACATATATATGCTAAAAGTAAGGAATGAAATACGAAGTAACTTAACAAGAGAAGCGCTATTGCTCTTCTCCGGATTTTTGGAGCATAACAAGCGAAGCGCGGCAGCGCTTCCCCGCACTCAAACGGTTAGAGTTTTCTGAAGTGAAATACCAGTGATTCCTGCTAAAACTTTATTCACCTTAAATACTGGGCTTTTAGAGTTTCAAAATTGTGTCATTAAAAAATTCTTTAATCCTTTCAATCGAAACGAATTTTTTGTTGAATTTATATTCATCTGCTAAGATTAAGATCTTCAACCAATTTCCCTCATTAATATACAACCAGTTTAATACGAATGACAAATACAATTCTTTCTCTTAAAACTGCTTAATATTCCTTGTTGCATATAAGCCCATGTAAAGAACAGAGCATTTTCCCCAAGGAATACACTATAAAAACGCACAACATATTTCATCTCTTCTCTTTCATAAATTAAACGGTTCTTACCCAGCCTTACCCTCAGGAACCCTTTGAATACTTTTTCTTTTAAGGGTTCCCCTTTTCTTTCCCCCTTTTAAAGCATCTTCCACTGCGAATTCGCATATGCGAATTTGAATCTTTTGGGTAGCAAAAAGAATGAAATTCGGGTTCCAGTTGAAAAAACTTAAAATAATCATTTATATTTAAACAGGTCGTATAAATTTTTAATATGCAAGTTTCTTTAAAGAAATTTATTCCTAAAACAAAACTTGGCAATTAGGGACTTTTCTTTTTATTATTAATTTTATGCGATTTTTATTTTATTACTTAAGATTAGAATTTTTCTGAAGTAAGATACATGTAATTTTTGTTAAAACTTTATTCACCTTAAATTAACTAGTTGGCTCTTAAGGCTTTATTTATGAATTTTCAATGACAATTTTGATAGTTTCAATTCAAAGGAACTTATTGTTGAACTTACCTTGAGATTAAGACCTTCAATTCATTTCCCTCGTTATTATGCAATCAGTATAGGACAGATGATGTATTCTATTAAAATTGTTTAATATTTCTTCTGAGACAAAAGCCTGTTTAAAGATTCATATGCATTTTCTCAAATACATACCATATAAAAATATACAACATTCCCTTTAATTTCATAAAGCAAACGATACTTACCCAACCTTATTGAGGCAAGTCTGGAATTCTTTCGCCTTTAGGTATTCGCCGGTTCGTACCCCATTGACGACGTCCTCTTCAGCAGCCATGCAAATGGACTTGATTTTGCCGTCCTTCGGGTACGAAAAGGACGAATGATAGTGAGCTTCCAGCTGAAAAATTAACTTTTTTTTAGAGATAATTCAATTAAACAAAATCTTTTATTCTAATACAAGACGAAAATTTTTTTTAAGTAATATGTAAGCGTTTAAAAAAATTTCTAAAATAACAAAATTTGAAGATTAGGGATAAACTGATAAATAATATTCGGTTGTTTTGAGTATTTCCAAAAGATCGAAAGTAATAAATTCAAAGCTGATTGCTCTCAAATAATAATACTAAATACTGTTATTAAAATGAAAGGTTTCATTTAGATTTCAGCTTTTTTGAAAAATAGATTTGGTTTGTTTAGCGATCATTTTTTGCACCTACGAATAATTAAAAGCTAACAATGGCAGACGCGTTAATTTATGTGTTCAGGCTTTCTACTAAGCAATATACGTAGAGACTCATTTTAAAGAACTAAATGCGAAGTGCAGTCTATAACAGTTAAAGAGCTACGCATTTAGTTAATTTGTCTGTATTGTCAAGAAACTGTCAGAGAAACAAGGATTTGAAGCCAGTAAACTTTGAAGTTTCTAGGTTTTCTTCGAAGCTGCAATTAAATGTAGTACATAAATATTTCTTAACAAGGTTGTCTTTCAATTAACTGTTACCTTTTGTACGAGAGTAAGTTGAGGTACTAGAGTTAAGAGTAGATTCCTTACTATTTGATCATCCACGCCTGGGTAAAAATCTTAATAGAATTACCAAGTCAAAAGCCACTCTAGGAAGGAAATGCGTGGTGAAATCTCATTGTAACGTAGCAGACAGCCCAACACTCATAAATACTAAGTGGTGCTAAAGTTTTGAAGGCAATACTCAAGTGACAGGTCTTGAAATGCTAAGTTTTTGAAAACAGTGGTCTTTAAGCCAATATCAAACTATTTAAATATTGGCTACGGTGAAGCACAGAGTCGATATCATTTGTACTTTAATGGCTAGTTTTCCCTTCATTTAAAAAAATTCCTAATTTTCCGTCAAGTGATGCTGTAAGGTTTTAAGTTGGTGCTTATGTGTGAAAGCGAATCAAAAGTTTTATTCTACTGTTTTCTTTGTAAATACTTTAACATTCATTAAACAGAAAACGAACAAGAAATTAATACTAGTAAAATATATTCTTTTAGAATGCAGACATATGTAATTTATCAATATATTGTTTGATAAATAATTTAGGAATTCTTCGTAGCGGAAAAGTAATTTACGTACATAGAAATAGAGATTAAGAATAGAGAATATGTATACCAAACCTTTACTGAGTAAACATCAGAACGTTATTTGAACAAAGACAAAATTTAACAAGTATTTCTGCTTAAATGTAAATTTTTTAATAAAATTAGAAATTTCTCTTAAAGAACGCGTTTCAATAAAATATTGAATAAAAAATTAAACTGAATATAGAAAGTGGTTGAATATCACGAAAGTTCAATTTCTCATGGAATCTGTTTTAATTCAATTCATTTATTATGCGTAATTACTAAAATATTTAAGGTAGGATATAATTACTGCATGCTATTCTATTGAAATTGTTAACCATTTGCAATGAAGATTTAAAAATTTATGAAGGTTTTACTTTCAAGAACTTATGACAGTCCATTAAAAATCAGTCTAATTAAAATAAACTAATTCTTAATATTAATAAGTTTTGGTCTTCTAAATTATAAACAAAGTTTAAATAAAAATATTACTGACACTTTTTCAGAGTCGTAATTGCCTCATTGGGTAAAAAGTACAATCCGATAAAAAATGCAAAACTTACAGGGAAAAAAAAAAAAAAAAAAAAAAAAAAAAAAACTGAAAAACGTTATTTTTAATCAAAAAAATATCTTAAATTATTGAAATTTCAATGATTACTTTGGGATAAGATTGTGATTTTTAAAGCAATATTTAAAATTCTGAATGTCACAATTGTTGTAAAATGTGGGTTGGTGTGAATTAAAATACATTAAGTGACTTGCTTTTTACTTGCTCTTTTGTTAGTTTTGGATTTGAAACATTAGGTCTCCTTCGGTTCAACAATCCAGAATATTGTCAGATTAATTAAATATGTGATTTAAATAAAATTTCAATTTAAGACAATATTTTGTAGGAAAAATTAAATATGTGTGCTCCTATTAAATTACCCCAAAGTTTTAAGTAATAACAATTAAAAATACATAAAATGTCAATTTAGACACTTTTAAAACATTTATAAAACTTTTAAAATGCGGATGAATTTGCTTGTTAGCAAAATTTTTAAGAAGCTCTTAACTTAATTACAAACAAAACTTTTTAAAAATTTTAACAAAAGTAAAAAATATGTAATATGCATTTTATTTCTTCATGAAAGATTAAAAACATTTTTAGAATGAACACAAATATTTTTAAAGTAAACTAGTGAAATAAATCATAAATACAAAATTGAATATATAAAAAAGTATTTATTATATGCATATACGAAGTAATGCATTCGTGATACAAACACTGGAATTTGAAACAAATTTAAATTTCAGTGTTATGCAATGAAAAATAATTATATTTTTGCCCTTAATAACTTAAGTATCCCATCTTTGCTCTGTGATTTTAAACTATTTTATTTATTGAGGACTATTTCATGCGATTTTAAAAGTTAAAATGATGAATGTAAGGTAGAAAGATCAACTGAACTTTCATTTGTGACTCTACTGTCGCCTTGCATAAAAAAACTGATTAAATCAAATTGATTACGCATATTTCAAATATAATTCCAAATGAACAGTTATTAAATTTAACTGAAAATGAAAACACTAATCATTTGAAGATAATGCTCAAGCATAATTGACAAAATTACAATCTGGATTGCTGAATAAGTACTCAATAAGTTTTCAATATCTTAAAAATGCTACTTTGAAATAACAATGGAAGATTTATAATAACAGTTCTTAACAAAGGTCAGTCGATGATTAAAGCCAAATATTAATTTAACTAAACTCGTATTTTATCAATTTAATGTTTCCTTAATGATCATCGGTATTAAGAAGTTACTGCTGCACACCATAAATTTTAACTAAAAAGTAGGATCCCCCGATTTTACAAGGTATTTTCCTCATCATGACAACATACGATAAATAGAACAGTTACATATAAAAATGTATGAAATCAATTCAAAAGTATATTAAAATTACAAAAGAAGCAAGGCAAAAATAAATTTGCTTCACTTCATTTAATTTTTAGATTCATTTACTTGGTTGTTATTTAGTTGCAATTTATGAAAAAATTTCCAAAGTTTAACGTGTTTTTTAAGTTATTAAATTTATCTTTTATTTGGTATTTTAACTTTTGACAACTTTATGAGTAATGTCGTTCTGATAAATTAGACTCAAGTAAACGATAATTTCCCAACAAGCAATATTTTGAAATTCTATGGAAGATTTTTGATTAAATGCATTTTCTTTACTTAATTTTTTTGTACTCTTACTTCTCAATCGTATACTAATGTGACGAAGGGCTTAATATGTAATTTTAGCAAATAGTTTCAATATTTTAGAAATGTAAATTCTTGATTAAAAATGCCTGAAATAGTTATTTTTGCTAAAACTTATTTCGTTTCAACGTTCGTTTCGTTATTTCAACTTTAACTACTTTGCGTTTAAAATTTTATTTAACAACACAATTTTAGTGTATTCGATACGGACGAATTTATAGAGAATTTTAGATACATCTATAGAGATTAGAAACCAGCCAGTTAATTTCTCTCATTAATATGTAACCTGTTTACAACGAATGATAAATATAATCTCTCTTACAACTACTTAACATTTCTTGTTGCCTACAAGCCTATGTAAAGACTCGTAAGCATTTTCTCTAATGGATACACTATAAAAATGCACAACATTTCCTTTTATTTGATAAATTAAACGATATTTACCTAGTCTTACCTTTTGGAGCCCTTTGAATTCCTTTTCTTTCAAGGGTTCCCCTTTTCTTACCCCTTTTGCGATGTCTTCTACAGCTGATTCGCATATGCTGCGAATTTTTCCATCTTTGGGGTAACGAAAAGAGGAAAATTCAGTGTCAAGCTGAAAAAATACCTTTTTTAGGGATAATTTAACGAAATAAAACAATCCTTTATACATAAACAGGTCATAAAATTTTTTAATATGTAAAAGTTTTTTCTCAAAAGATTTATTCCTAAAAAAACAAAATTATGCGATTTGTGATTGACGGACAGATGACATTCGGTAGTTGTGAATGCATTTCCAATAGATGGGAAGTAATACAGTGGAGTAGTAAGCTCTAAATGCTGTTCCTAAAATTTAGGGTTAAATTTCGATTCCAGTTTTTTTGTAAAGTGGGTTTGAATTGTCGTTTAACGATCATTTTTTGTACCTACGAATAATTAGAGCTAACAATGACTGCCGCATTACAATTACAGGTTTCATCCTACGCAACATATGTAACCGGCCCTTAAATAATTTTCTAAATGCGAAGTGCAGGTTATAGCTAAATACATAGCTTTAACTGTTAACTTCTCTGCATCGTCAAGAGATTGTCATTTGTGGGAGAGAAACAAGGATTTGAATCCAGGGAATTTAAAAGTTTCTAGGTTCTCTTCCAAACTTCTGATAAATGTAGCGCACTATGAAATATTCCTTAATAAGGTTTGGTTTGTGTTTCGCTCAACGATTATTTTTTGTACTAGAGTTAGTTGAGGTACTAAAGTTCAGAATAGGTTCCTCACCATTAAATCTTCGATGCCTGGATAGGAATCTAATTAGAATTGCCAACTCAAAGGACACCCTTGAGAAAAGAAATGCGTGGTAAATACTCGACTATTTTACAATAGCATTTGAATGTATGCTGACCGCTATGTAGTGGTTTTGAAAGCAACATTCAAATGAAAGTTCTCGAAATGCTAAATTTTTGAAAACAGTAAGTTTTAAGTCAACAAACCATTAAAATACTGGCTCTTTTGAAACAGCTGTTTGCGTCAATTTTATCATTTGTTAGTTAACGGCTTTGATAATTTTATCCTATTTTGTAAATCATATTTTTAATTTTGCGTCAAGCGATTGTTTCTAAAACTATACCTTTTCGAAGCTCATGTGTGGAAAGCGAATTATCATAAAATTTTATTTTAATTCTATTTTTTTTCTTTGTAAGTACTTAGAAATTCATTAAAAACAAATCTATGTCTAAAGAAAGAATACTAGTAAAATATATTCGTTAAAAATGCAGATACATGTAAATTATTCTATTGTTTGATAATTTAAAATTTTTTCGTAGCAGAAAAGCGCAATTTCTTAAGTACATAGAAATAGGGGGAATAATAAGAAAATCTCTGTAGAAAAACCTTTAGTGATTAAACATGAGAACGTGAATTAAATAACAAAGACAAAAAATTTATTGTAAAAATGTTTCTGTTAGTGCTTAACTTATTTTTAAATAAAACATTTCGAGATTTAATTCTTATAAATTCAATGTGTTTAAATAAAACTTATTTTCTAAAATTGTTTTCAATAAAAACTAAATGCGTATATAATAGAAATGGTAGAATATTAAGAAAGTTAAAATTAATTTCACTTGGAATCTTTCGAGTCAATTCATTTTTCATTATATGTAGCTACTAGTAAAATATTTCAGTTAGGATATAATTAAAGCAAGAGATTCTATTAAAGTTGCTTTAGTTAACCATATGCAATGATGATTAAAAATTTATGAAGGTTTTACTTTCATTTTCAAGAACTTATGACAGTCCATTTATTAAAACAGTCAAATTAAAATAAACCAATTCTTATTATTAAATTTTAGGCATATAAATTATTATCAATTAGTTTAGTAAATATATAACTGACACTTGTTCAGAGTCACAATTGCCTCATTAGGTAAAAAGTTCAATCTTATAGAAAATGCAAAATTTACTTGCAGCAAAATAAAAAAAATCACCGAAAAACGTTTTTAACCAAAATCATAATTTAAATGTTTGTCGTTCAACGGTCGTTTTTGAAAATGCAGGCTAATTTGATTAGAAACCACAGTTTTAAGTGATTGACAAATCGCTAATGTTCAAAACAAGGTGAAACCAAGGTACGGAAGGTCACAGTGCTAACCGAATGGCTGCCAATTAGCTAATTAAAAGTTAAATGAATAAAAATAGACTTAAATATGATCGAACATTCATTAAAATGTCCATCAAAATGTTAACCATGAAGCCAATGGATATTTTTATAAAAATTCATGAAATTAAGTATTTGTAAAATATATCTAAATAAATTGCATTAACATTTGTAATAGACAATTACCTTGCCCACAGTTTCTTCATTGATTGGCAACACTCTT
>JAPDSC010095232.1:0-14024 GCA_026290005.1 Latrodectus geometricus | reverse complement strand
CACGTTTCTGACTTTGATAAAGGTCGAATTGTAGCGTACCGGGATTGTGGTTTATCTTATCGCAGTACTGCTGCTCGCGTCGGTCGAGATCCAATGACTGTTAGCAGAATATGGAATCGATGGGTTCAGGACGGTAATACGGAACGCCATGAGGGATCTCAACGGCCACCTATCACTAGCAGCCGAGAAGACAGGCATATTATCCGCATGGCCGTAATGGATCGTGCAACCATGTCACGAGCCGTGAGTCAAGAAACTTGGTCGTTTGGAAGACAACAAGTGTCTGCACGAACAGTTTGACTACGTTTGCAGCAGCATGGACTCTCAGCTCGGAGACCATGGCTGCGGCTTCCCTTGACGCTGCGTCATAGACAAGAGCGCCTTCAATTGTGTGATCAACGACGAACCTGGGTGCACAAATGGCGAGACGTCATCTTTTCAGATGAATTCAGGTTCTGTGTACAGCATCATGATGGTCGCTTCCGTGTTTGGCGGCATCGTGGTGAACGTACACTGGCAGCGTGCATTCGTCATCGTCATACTGGCCCATCACCTGGCGTGATGGTATGGGGTGCCATTGGATACACGTCTCGGTCACCCCTTGTTCGCATTGACGGTGCTTTGAACAGTGCACGTTACATTTCTGGTGTGTTACGACCCATGTCTCTACCCTTTATTCGAGCCCTGCGAAACCCTACGTTTCAGCAGGATAATGCCCGACCGCATGTTGCCGGTATTGTACGGACCTTCCTTGATACGGAACATGTTCGGCTATTGCCCTGGCCAGCACCCTCTCCAGATCTTTCACCAATTGAAAACGTCTGGTCAATGGTTGCCGAGCGATTGGCTCGTCACCAAATGCCAGTCACTACGGTTGATGAACTGTGGCATCGTGTTGAAGCTTCAAGGGCATCTGTACCTGTACATGTAATCCAATCTCTGTTTGACTCAATGCCCAGGCGTATAACTGCTGTTATTATTGCCAGAGGTGGTTGTTCTGGGTATTGATTTCTCATGATCTATCCAGCCAAATTTTTTGAAAATTTAATCACTTGTTATTTCTAGTATAATATATTTGTCCAATAAATATCATTTTGTTATCTGCATTTCTTCCTGGTGTAGCAATTTTAATGGCCAGTAGTGTATTTGTTCTTTGTTAGAATGTCACAAATTGCATATTAAGGAAATAGTTATCTATCAAGCTGGTCATCAAATTCATTGTGCAGTAGTAATGTATCTTAAAACAAATAAACAGTTTAAAATTAAGAACTATAAATAACTTGTATTAAATTTTTTTTTTATTTTGAAAGTGTTAAAATGCATAATTTGTAAATCAACATGTAATAAAAACACAATTAAAAAGAATTAATTGTAAAAGATATTTACATTTTATAAAATGGTAGTTAATCTTATCATTCTGTCTAATGTATATCCTTAAAATGTCTTTAGATACCAAAAATTGATCCATATTCCAGAGGAGGTATACAACCCAACACTTTTCGTGCTGATATTGAATTCAATAATGTTAATTTTAATTATCCTACTAGAAAAACAGTTAAGGTAAGTAATCATGAGTTTTGCTAATTTAATTTCTTGTTTGAATTATAAAGCAGCTTGAAGATTAATTTTCTGCTTATTGTTAAACTTGAATTACATTTGTTGTAATTATTTACCATGTAATTTAACAATAAATATTTTACCATGTTTAATATAATTTAACAATAAATATTTTACCATACAATGTTAAATTCTACATAAATTAGTTAATTTATGTGGAATTTAACATTATGTAATATAAAATCTATATTTATTAATTTTATTTTAGTATTGTATTAAGGATTTCTAACTCCACCTTTAATTTTGCAAAATTTAGTCCTGAGTGTATCCTTAATGTAAGAATATTTTGCATGAGCTGTAAAGTCATTTTATGTTTTTGCTGTATCTTCAAAGACTCAACAGCTTTTGCATCTCTAGTTTAGATTACAGGCAAAACTAATAACCTGCAAAATTAAAAGTTATTGTTTGAATTAAAGGAGATACCTAATTACCAAAGATTAAAGAATAATAAAAAATAGTGATAAATCTCCCGAAAGTAAGCTAGTCTCCATAAAATTTAAATATGATGGTAAGTAAAAGGAGCCGAACAATATGACATTATGCAAAATAGTGCTGTTGCTGTCGGAATGTATAAATTGGGAGGAGCATAGAAATGGTTGTCTCAGGACAAGGTGACAATTGTCGCTGCATGTTTGAGATTAGAAATCTGATATAGCAAAATTGCAGCAATGGCCTCCGGGCATCATTTTGACTGAACCATTTCTTTGGCGAGTTATTGGGAGACAAGAGGCAGGACAAAGTCAGATAGAAGTGGCTAGATGGCTAAATATGAATCTGTCTATGATTCATAGACTTTGGCAACTACTTCTAACCACAGATTTGGCATCCAGGAGTATAAGCCAAGAATGGCATGTACTACCACGAATGTGTATAGCCGATATTTGTCATCATGTGCACTAAGGTATAGAATCGTAACTCCGGCTGAATTCAGATACACCCTCCAAAAGCTCTGAAAAGTTGGTATCCAGATCAACTGTGTGTGGAAGGCTTTACGAACATATTCTTATGCAAGACGACCAGTCATTTGTTTCCTGCTCACATCACTCCATAAACGACAATGTTTGCAATGAGCACATCAACATGTTCAGTGGATGCATGATCAATGGTGTACTGTTCTCTTTACGAATGAGTCCAAGTTTAGTCTCAAAATAAATAGTAGGAGCATTTTCATTTAGAGAGAATGTGGAACTTGTTTTCATCCTTCAAACATACGTGAAAGAGATGTATGTAGATCAGGCAGCTTCTGTGTTTAGGGTGGTATTTTTTTTTTGGGAGTATGCACATATTTCCATCTCTTTTCCATGGAAATGTTAATGCTGACACCAATAGAGATGACATTCTGGATGCTTATGTGCTACATTATGCCTGAGTAATAGGTGACGCTTTGGTGATACAGGATGATAATGTGAGACAACACTGGGCTTGCATCATGGATGCTTATTTTAAGCAGGAAACAAATGAGTGCATGCTGGCCAGCTTGATCACTGGACCTTAACTTAATAAAGCATGTTTGAGATGCTCTAGGATGACGTGTTGCTGCTCTCAATGCTCTATTAGAACCCTAGCCATGCTTTCAACTTCTTTGAAAGAGTAATGCTTGCCTTTCCTACATAATTAATAAAGCACATAATTGGGAGCATCACAAGTCACTGCATGTGTGTTGCTTTTCGGGGAATCATACCCCATATTAAAGATACTTTTCCTATACCAAACCTACACTTCCTATTTGTCCATTGTATACATATGCTAATTTTTATAACCCAATAATTACCTGTTGATTTTTATGATATTTTGTACCTTTCAATGTGTTGTATAACAAGTATAAATTTCCTTAAATTCCACACATAACATTTTGAGTTATCATTTTTTTTTATTTTTCTTAATTCATGATAATCTGGGTATTTTCTGTTGGTTGGGATTCATTTTTTGTTACTTATGAACATCCTATTTAACAAATTTTTCATTGAGTAGAATTAGTAAAATTATTTTTTTTAATCAAAAGATTTAAATTTTTTGTACTAAAACTCAGAATAATAGCAATCTGTATTTGTAGATTAGGAAAAGATTAACAAAAATATCACTTATTAAACAAATATAAGTAAAATGTCTTATTTTGGGGTCTCTTAATATACCATTGTATTTTTAATTTAAAAATAAGTTATATTTTATATAATGCATTAATTAGAATAGCGTAATTTTACTCTCTTTAAAGAAGCATCAAACAAAATGTTTGCTTACTTTTAAACCGTTTTTTAGTTTCGATATTTGGGTCTCATTGAGGGATGAAAATTTAAATAAAAATTGATCAAACGAAATTTATTAGCGCTTAATGTTTATTCTCAAGTAAAATTGAATTATCGTTTTTAATCCTGTCAGTATTGTTTGATATTGCAATAAGCCTATATTTGCCAGTTATGAAACAGCTTCTCTCTTTTCAAGTGAATAATTCTTAGTTTATTTTTTAAAATACCAATTTTAACTAGATGATTGACCTTCAAAGGGATGTGAAGTACGAGTGTTTGCTCACAATAATTTAGTTATGAAGTTAAAAGGCACGTACAAGAGAAATATGTTAAGCAGAAAAGAAATTTGCTGGCTGTAAAAGCTTTGTTATTTATAATAACACTTTTGACAATGTGAGTTGACTGAACTCATAATCATTATGAGATAGTGTTATTTTTTAAAAAATTGCAGTTAATTATTAAAAGAAGTAGCACAAAATATGATAGAGATTTTCATAACAGTCTTTATTCAATGAAAAATATATTTACATTTCGGTTGAAAGATTTTGGGAGATGACTGTAATTGGTTGTATTATGCTTAAAAATATACTAGTGTATTTTCTGTTTTATTCCCAGCCGGGAAAATGATACTGCATAAAGAGTTGCACATTATCATTCATGGTGTATTCTAAATAGGTTTTTCCTCCTCATTGTAATCATGCGATGACTTAACGTTCTGTATGGTTAAAAAATGCTATTTTAATTTTTGTAAATTTACACCTTATTGTAAAACAGTAATATTTCAATACATTGTTTTACAATAATATTCTGAATAACTTAGTAAATATATAATATTGTTTTGTAATATATATTTACTAAGTAATTGAGAGTTCCATATAAGCATGGTTAGCCCCACTCTAGTACATGAAATAGCTTGGAATTAAAAATGAAATCGGGAAATAGTAAAACGCAATTTTTTTTTATGAAAATAAATGAGGTGATACTAAGTAAAAGTGTAGCATAGTATGTTACTATCTATTGTTAATGATGTACCATTGCTATAATTTTCATGCTGTCTTTTCAGTTTGCAGTATTGGTACTTCAGTTTATATTACTCTTGTTAGCAGCCAAACAGTTAAGGCTCTGGAATTCAATTCACCAATTTATGATTTTAAATAATTTTAGGTGGCATTATTAATTTGGAGCTTTGATTTTTATATTGATTAATTTATTAACATGTTTACCATTGTTTATTAAAATTTATTTATTAATTAACCTCTAAAATTGTGAAATTTTATTAGGTTTAATTAGACTAAAAAGATAAAAATTATAAATTTTAGTAAAAGTAAATTAACTAAAAAAGAAAAGTTATATATTTAATTGTATAATATTAGCAAATCTGTATTTATAATGGAATTGGTTTCATGTTTCCACTGAGTTAAACATGTTTTATTGATTCTAAGTTACTAAGTTTGCAATAATGTATTTCTTGATATTTTATATTAACATTGTTAAAAATGTATATTTGTCTCAAAAGGTGCTGAAAAACTTTTCTCTAAAAGTGAAGGAAGGTCAAACAGTTGCTTTATGTGGACCTAGTGGAAGTGGAAAATCTACAATAGTCAATCTCATTTTGCGTTTTTATGATCCAGTGAAAGGAAATGTGAGTTATTTTACCAAGATTTTTGTCATAACTTGCTTTTATAGTGTTATTAGTTTTTAATTAATTAAATATTTGAGCGTTATAATAACTCAATGAAAACCTATTAAGACAAATAAAATTTCTGTTTTTCAACAGTTTTTTTCAAAATACCTGTTTTTTTTACCATTTTGAATAAATTTTGTAGTTATATTAATATTTCAATGAATAGGTACAACAAAGAAAAGATTTTGCTTTATAAAAATCCAGTACAAATGAATTTATTAGCTAATGTATAATATTAAATGCAGTACCTTTATAAAAAAAAAAGTGTTATGTAAAATTTGGAATAACAATATTTGGAACAGTTATATCACTAAAATACTTATGCAAATATTATTAACCAAAAATATTTTCAGTTAAATGCAGTAAAATATTTACAATTACAACAGTAAAATATTACTTCAGTTAAAACAGTTTATTATATTATACTTTTTACTTGTATTTAACTGAAAATATGGTTATTAGGTATTAAATTCGATATTATATAAACTATATCCTTTCAACTAATAATTCTGTTGTGAGTTTTTAGTCATTTAATTAATTTTTTCAAATTTTAAATACCTTTTGAATAATTTTTCATATTAATTTCAATGACATCTGATACTGAATATGTTATAATTAAATTAAAAGTAACAGTCATTTCGTATTATGAAAAATAAAATTATTTCAAGTAATAAAAAATAAAAATTATTACGGACTTGAAAGGATATTTGCAATAATTTTCCTGCAACATAGTATAATACTAACTATTGTTGATGATTTTTTGTTTCTATAATTTTAATGTTATCTTTCCAGTTATAGTTTATGTGTTGATTATAAATATTTTTTTAATTTCTATAAATCTCTGAAATGTTCTTAATTAAGTTTAAATAATTTCTAGATAAACATTTTATTTTCAAAAAATTTTGTAAATTATAATTATTCTATGTAATGTTTTATACTTGGAATATTTGACACTGAATATTCTATAAAAAGTAATATTTGACTTTTATAGAATATATGATTTTATAGATATTGTATAACATGTAATATTTGACTCTGAAAATATTGTAATTTCTGTAAAAAATTCTATATTTTGAATAAGGAAATGAATAAAAATTACTTTAAATTCCAGAGGTTTACTTAATTTTCAATTAATTTGAGTATTCATTTTTAATGGTAAATGCTTTATCCAATGCATAATTGGTGAATGTTCAATTAATGTTGTATTGCTTTATAATGACATTGATATATTGCAAAAATAAATTACTATTTTCCTGAAAGCAAATGGAACATGATTGTTATTTTCTTACTTTAAAAATTAATAAATAAATTAGATTTATTGATTTCATGAAGTCTTCACACCAAAATGCATGGATTCCAGTAAGTGAAAAATATTTTGGTATTATTTTTTGACAAGTGTTTTTAATTCCTGCTATTACTTGATTTATATTTATAAATATTAAATGAAAAAAAAATTGTAAGAAAATAATGTTCATTTATAAATGTCTTAGTTTTTCTTATTAGTTCGACCTTTTAAAGCCATATTTCCAACTACCTTTAAAGAAATATATATTGTTGATTTTCATGGTAAATATATCAATCTTTCATAATATCAAAGTATGTTTATTTTTTCAATGCCGCATAGTTATTTATAGTAAGTAGAGTTAATTACTTTTATTTTTAACAAATTAAGAGTCGTTAGATTATGTTTGTCACTTTGGCCACTGTATTTTTTAATTATTAGTATACCACATTTGAAATTTTACACTCATAATTCTATAATTACTCAATCAGTAGGTAATGTCTTCTGTATACTTTTTACTTGTTTATTTTTAGTGATGTTTTTGCAAAATAATCATTTTCGATTTTAAAGGACATTTTCATATTTAATATAAATACACTAATTATTTGAAAAGTTCTCTGATATCCTGTTATACAAATACAATGGTCAGTATTTTAAAATTAATATTTCATTTTGGAAATATTAAGTAATTTTTTTTACTATAGATAGGTTTAATATTTGCTTAATTACTTTGGAAGTTTAATTTTCCTTGTGATACAAATTAGATTCGTAATTTCATTATCACATTAATTTTAATATATCCATGGCATTTGATGAAATGATTATCTTCGTATCTCATTATAAGTACATATTTTTGTAAGCCGGTTATATTGATTTAAAAATGTAATTAAAATTTATTGACAACTAGCTAATTGAAACGTTTTTCAGTAATTCAGGATTTAATTATTGGGCTGTTATATCAGGACTTCTGTAAAAAATGTTTGCATAGCTTTTTTAATTTTTAAAATTTTATTGTTTTCTTAATTTGTTATCTTAATTAAGAAGATATAATAAATTATATCTAAATTATAGTATAGATATTAGTAGAGTATTGAAGTGAAATTAAAATTTTAGTTTTTAAATAAATATTTGATTATCAGTAAAATATATTTTAATTCAAGGGAAATCTGCTTATAAATTTTCAGTTGTAATTGTCTCAGTGTGATTGTGTAATCAATCATTTTTTAGAAGCTGTTAAAAATTGTCCAGATTTATTTTCTTTGTATTTTTATTAATTATTGTTAGTATCTTGATCACCATAAAGAAAATATAATCATAGTATTTTGCATTATTTAATTTTTAGATATTAATTTATTTTATTTCAAAACATTTTTTTATTTTCTGTTGAGATAATAAAAATTTTATGTTAAAAGAAACTTTAAAATTAAAATCTAAATATATTTTGGATTGAAATATGCTTAAACTTACTGAAAATTTTTTAAAGTTAACTTGGTTTAATAAATATTCAAAGTAAAGTTTACATTTTTTTCAATCAAGGATTGATTGCAATTAAATGCTTTTGTTTTTTTTATGAAGAAGAAATAATTGTGCCAGAAAATTGCAATGTTATGATTTTTTTTCTTTTTTTTTTTAAGTATGTGAAACAATAAAAATGAGTAAAGAGATATTAAGTAGTAATCTTTTCGAAATTTGTTTGATTGGAAATTTTATTTGATAAATCTGTCTGGTTTATTAAATTTGTAGTACTTTGTAAGTATTACTGCAAGTTTATTTTATAATATTAAAGAAATATGGAACAGTTCTGTAAGTATTAGTAGGCAGAATTCTAATTCAACATTCTTTAAGGAAAGAAGAATGTCTAAAAATATTTTTTAAGTGCAAGTTAAGCTTTGTTATCCCTAAAAAATAAACTTTTCCTTTTAATTTTTAAGACTATTTTTATTTGCTGAATAATAAATATGAAGATGGAAAATTGCAATTTCTTCCATAATGTTTTTAAAGGGAAATTTTATTAGATAAATCTTGTATTAAGATATGCAAAATTCTATAAGTTTTACAGAATTGTTTGAAAATTTCTTTTTTGGAAGTAATTTTTTAAATTAGACTTTAACTGAAAATGTTACTGGCTGTTAAATTTAAAGTAATTTCTTAAAAGAAACTATAATTTTTTCAAGGTATTAGTTTAAGTTAAATTTATAAGTTTGTGAAAAATCTATTTAACAATTATGGCTAATTTGCTTGATCCTGAATAATTGATTTTGAGCAATAATTCATTTAGTAATTATCAGTCCTTGACTTTATTTTTCAGTATTAGTATTTCTTTGTATTTTTTAAAAGTTTAATTTTATAATTTTTATATTTTCTCATATTATTATATTTTCTCATATTATTTCTCATCTCATATTTCATTGTATCTAATTCGAGAATTCCATTGCTATTGATAATTTTATTTTGATTAGAAATACCTGGAACTTATCATATCGTTTTACAAATTGATTTCAAGAGAAATTTAGATTTTTCAGATTTTTTAATATTAAGTTAATTCCAGCAAGCATAATGGAAACTATAAAAAAAGTTAAAATATACTTTAGGTATCAAAATCATTTAAGTACAAATTATAATTTGCTTTAATAATTTTACTTTTTGTACATTTTAATTTGATTAACTTGCATAAATAAGCAGCAAGTTCCAGTGGGTAAACATTTAACAAATCTCGATGCTGAAGTCCACGTGATCTTTTTGGCTGTGATCAATCTGCAATTCAATATGGATCGTTTTGAAAAGGCAGCCATACTTGTCGACTCAATATCTGCCATTGAAACAATTATACTCCAACACCTCACAGAATGTTTCCTTGTAAATGATATAAAACAAATTATATGGGGACTTAATTTGAACGGTAAAACTGTAGAATTTCAATGGATACCATCACATGTAGACATAGATGGTAATGAAAGAGCTGATTGTTTGGCCATGAAAGGCACTAAGACACATACTGAAACTAATACTATTCTATTCCCTAAACTATGGAAACTATAGAGACAAACTATGGATAAATATTAAAAATGATTGAAAAAAATTCGGTCACAGACCACGTAAAGAGGCCGTGGCCAATTTTAGATTGAGCACCGGTCATGACTGCATAGCTGAATACTTTAAGAAAATGGGCATCTTGACCAGTAGTCTTTGCCCTATCTGTAAGGTAGACAATATGAATAGGGAACAACTTCTGGTCTGCCCGGGCCTAGACCCTACTGTTCAACAAAGTGGTGATGTTTGCAAGTTATACTGGATGGCGAGGGATCGCATGTCCTGACCACATGCTCCCCCTCTAGCATTTTAAACTTTGAAATTTTAGACTTTTTTAATCTTTTGAAATTTTGGAATTTTGATTGTCTTATATTGGTTTTTACCTTTTTTTTCATTTTTTGTAAATTAAATGTGTTTGCGAGTGGCCAGATGTTGATGGATTGGGTTTTTTTTTTAACCATATGTAACAACACATTCAATAAGCCATTTATAAAAAATACCTGAATTCACATTGAATGCAGTTTTAATTTTACTTTTTTAATTATTGTCTTCTTATCTAACACTATTCCATTGTATTCCCTAAAATCCTAAAAAAAATCATAACTGTTTTTCAGGATATTTCTACTTATCAAGAAACAGTGATTTATCTTTTAAAAAATGTTCGACATAAATTACTATGTACATATACTGAAGAGCATATTGCACAATTCTTAGATTTTTTTTGATATTTTGAATTTTTTTGTAGATTAGCAGTTGTGTAAAAGCAAAAAAATTTTTTTCCATAATGTGTGTCCATATATGTGTTTTCATATGTGTGTTTATTAATATTTGAGTGGAATTCAGTTGCATATCCTAACTTAAATATTTAAAATTTTTAAATTAAAAATATTATTTTATTTTCATAAAATATCTAATTACAATGAATTTTAAATTTATATTCTACTTATTGCTTTTGATATTGATCTATTAATTAAATATTTTTAGATAACTTTAGGAGACTATGATCTTAAATCTTTAAACCTTCATTGGCTTCGATCTAAAGTTGGACTGGTAAGTCAAGAACCTGTGCTTTTTAGCGGAACAATAGCCAAAAATATTGAATATGGCCATCAAGGTGTAACATT
Source organism: Latrodectus geometricus (assembly GCA_026290005.1). Taxonomy (NCBI): domain Eukaryota; kingdom Metazoa; phylum Arthropoda; class Arachnida; order Araneae; family Theridiidae; genus Latrodectus; species Latrodectus geometricus. The sequence continues at coordinate 3,044 of JAPDSC010095232.1, read as the reverse complement.
TCCAGATATAGTTGCTGCAGCCAAGATGGCAAATGCTCATGATTTCATTGTCCAACTTCCAAAAGTAATTATATTTGTATTATTGATATATATTGTTTTAAATAAAATATGTGACTATAATTAAATACAGTAATATTATTTTAAGTATTATTCCGTAAGTTAATTTAAAACTCATAATTTAGAAATCCAAATATATGTATTAAAATCTAAAGTGACATTATTAAATAAGAGTTTAAATTTATTTAATTAATACCTTAAATTTATAGGGAAAGAAGTAAATTTAGAGCCCATATTCACTTATTACTTGTTCTTGCTTTTAAGTTGTATCATTCTGAACATTTGGGGAAAACGTTTTCTTTCTTTAGTTCATATTTTTGGTTCTAGCTAAGTGTGCTCTATAGCCTTAATTATTTCGTTATTTAATTTCTACACTTTTATTTTTATAATGATTATCTATATAATAGAATACCAATAATGGCATATTGTTTTCCATTAGAAGCTTTTCTAATTTGGGATTAATAGTTTTAAATACAAGATAAATCCAAATTTATTGAAATACCACATTGACAAGCATCTATTCTTGTTTTGCTATACAAGAAAAAAAAATATTGTGAATTTTGTATATGTCCATGGTGGTTTTTGAAATATGTTCATGGTGTTTTGCAACCAAATTTGATTTTGAAATTTTATTCTGTGTAATCATAATAACACGGAGGGAATTATTCAGAGTCTTAATAAGGAGTAAGAGATATATTGAATTTGATTCTATTCTTTCCTTTTATTTTAAGACAAGATTTGATGTTACCCCTAAATATAAGTAAGGATGCTGGTATTTGAAATAATAAGAATAAAGCTTCTGAGTTATGAATGTTACAGAATCTATTGTGTGTATGCACTTGTATAGTCACTAAAACATTTCTTGTGAAATATTAAAGTCAAGGTTTTGCCAAACTACAAATTGTTATTACTCAGCATGCCTTAATTCAAACCTATTACAAAATAATTAAACTTGCCAATTCACTATATATATTGCTGAACTCTGAAATTACATTATGAAAAACGTTCATAAAGTTATACGAATTTGTATTAAGTTACAGATATGTAAATGATAAAATTTAAAATTTCTAGTCATACTAAGCGAATTATGGGAAGGATAAGTTTTATTGCTGTGTGTAGCTTTAGAAATTAAATTAAGTTTTGTGCTTTGATTGTTTCGTACCTTTTGCTTGATGCATGCTGGTCACTATAATTTATATTAATTACAAGAGATAGAATATTCCATTTGATTTACTTTATTTCCTTATGTGATTTAACAATAAGAACAGAATGAATGAATTAATTCAGTATAATCTGTGTTAATGATTTCCTTTATTACATCTAAAAATTTGGTCGAAAGTACAAAAATTATGAAATTGGAAAAATTTCTATATCAATAATAGTACACCTATGTTACTATTGATTTTATATATTTTTTAACTATTTTATTCTCCAACCAATAAACTGATTTTCTTACATTTTGTTTAAATACACATTTTTAGTTGATTAATCAATGTTCTAAATTTGTTTTGTTTTTTTGTCTGTTGAGTTGTATATTTCTAATCATTGTGTTACTATTGGGTAAAACTCTCAGTGTAAGTGATATTTAATGAATATTTTCGATTAATGGCATATATATTCATGACTGATTAATCAATATATTAATTTTGTCTTTAACATTTTATATTGCTAATCATTGTCAAACAAATAGATAAAACTATAGTTAAGAACTATTTGGCAAAAGATTTTATATTAATGATATATATCTATTACAATCGTTTTGTGTGTATGTAATGTATAGATTTTTTATTCATAATTAAGATTAATGATGCTGTGAAATTTTATTTCAAATTGTGTGCAATTTCATTTATTATAATTTTAAGGAAATTAATTTTGGTCTTTTGTTTACTATAGCCACATTAAAGCACACTATCATCTGAAAGGTAGAAAGGGTTATCACACACTATAGTGAAAGTAGCTCAAAACAGTATAAGTTGCTTACTAATTTGGTGTAAGATTTTCAAAGCTTGTGTGTACAGTCCTTGTATGACTAATTACTTGTGTAGAAGTCACTTCTACTATTTGAGTCAGATACTTATTTTGGTTTCTAATTTTCTTTCTCTTGAAAAAATCACTAGTAGTTTTCTCTATATTGAATCTTTAAACCATTCTTGTAATTGATTGTCTGATGCTATTTTTACTTAGTATTTTATGTGTGTTCTGATTTTTTCCATTGATCAGAAAAATAAACAAATGGTAATAAAAATATTGTCCTGTTTTTATAACAATACTGAAATTTTCTAAAGTGTGTTATTCAGAACTATTAGTATACTACAATTTTACACAAATGTGTGCATACTGTATACTACAGTGGGTGCACACATTTATCTAAAATTTCTTACAGCTTAAAATTATTCACTACATTTTCTTTTTCACATATGTTACTTTAGTTATTTTATCATTAATTAAAACACTCTCATCAACAGGATACATATTGATTACCTTTTTATAATTTTTATGAATTCATAAAAAAGTAATCGATTAATAAGTTGTTAATTTTCTTATAAAAATTGATAAGATTTTGATAGCTGTAATTAATATTTCCAAAATATATGTATTGCATATAAAAATTTCTTTTAAAAACATTTATAAGTATACAATAAGTTTCTATTTCATTCGTTTACTTTTAGGGGTATGATACTTTAGTTGGTGAGAGAGGGGCTCAGCTCTCTGGTGGACAAAAGCAAAGAATTGCTATCGCAAGGGCATTAGTTCGTGATCCAAGAATTCTTCTTTTGGATGAAGCTACATCTGCTCTTGATGCTGAAAGTGAAGCAGTCGTGCAACAGGCATTGGATAAAGTAAAATATTTATTTCGAAATAAATAAAAATAAAATATTTTGAATATAAATTTAAAGTATTTTCATCTTTTTTTTTATTATTTGTATGATTTTATATATAAAAAATTTAGAAGAATATATGGAAAATAATCATTCATTTGGAGCACT
>JAPDSC010095228.1:63343-80053 GCA_026290005.1 Latrodectus geometricus | reverse complement strand
TATATATATATATATATATATATATATATATATATATATATATATATATATATATATATATATATATATATATATAAGCAACATTTTAATACTTTAAAAGAACATAAATAATATCATTACTAATTAAACGTGATTCATTTTATTAAATTTACAATATATTTCGTATTCTATGAGAATTTAACTTAAATAAATAAAACAAATTTTTTACACTGAAATACGTATGATTTTTATTGAAAGTTATATTCTTTTTAATGATTTTCCATCTTAGAAAAGTTCAAAAATTTATAAATCAATAAAGTCTCTAAGATTACTATTATGTTACATTTAAATACGTTTTAACACATTTTAAGAATAATTAAATTAATTAAGTTTAATTTAAATTGCGTTACAGAGTTATTATTTAGTAGCACTCATTGTTAATATAATTTAATGATATAAAAAACAGTTGAAACAGCATTTGAAGGTTGATGTCGTATGTCATTTTGCTAAAAAATGATATCCTACTTTTCTCAAAGATATGGCATGAGCATAACTGTTAGCATGTCTGCAATGTAGACGAATATAGAAAATCTATTGTTGCAATATAATCTATTGTTCCTCTATGCTCCATAACAGACGATGTGCTTATATAATGATAAAGAATGCAAGTAACAGTATTTTTTCTTTGATATCTGCTTTTCTAGAAATGATTCTGCATAAAGTTTTGAAATTTGTTGTTCCGTAGAACATTTTTGGGTCACTTTTTTCTGACTCCTGTTACGGAGAGAAAACATCAAGCGTCGGTTTCATAAAACAAATAATGCAGTTACTGCTGCCTTTTTTTATATGTTATTGATTCAGTATACTTGATTATATTGTCTGATCTCCCAAACCAATATTCAAAATAAGTTTTCGCATGTTATTGATAGTGACACTAAGAATTTATACAGTAACTGTACTGTCTTTGATTCCTTCAATTCAAAATTTATCTGACAATCGCGTATACCGACTGCATGTACATATATGGCAAAAAGTGATGCATTGTATTTTCAATGTATCATTATTTGTCAAATACCTGCAAAAATTCCTAAAGCTTTAATTTCAATGACGAGTTATAGAAGGACTTCAGGCCAAAATCTTCAATTCATTTTTGATCTGGGAAAAAGAATGCCATTTTTTAATTTTTATTTTCGTTTCTTATTTAAAATCTTTACTCAAATAGTCTTTGATATATATGTTGAGATTCAGAGTATTTTTAAATCTTAGCTTTTAATCAAAACTATAAATCAATGATCATACTTGTACATAATTCCTTCAAATTCACAGTATGATTGAGAAAAACAGTTTTAGTAAAATTTATACTTAAAAATAAAAGTAAAATATCTTGTCTATCAAAATAGTATCTCTAAAATTTCAAAACCAAAGTAACATAATTAGAATATGAAATTGAAGAATCCAAAAACAAAAATATTTCTATAGAAGTATTTTTAAAGTTTAGTAGGAATGTCTAAACTAAAATGTAATAAAAATATAAGTATTATACATGCCCTTTAATTGCACTTATAAAAATGACTTTTAGAAATAAATAAAACTGAAATTTAAAAAAACAAATTACGTAAAATTAACTTTTTAAAACATAATTTAATATTTTAATAAAATGTTTATATAAATAGTACATTTACGTTGTATATATATATATATATATATATATATATATAGCATAGATGTACGTACATAAAATATTCTCTGTTTTTGAAAAAATCATATTTAAAACGAATTTTTGAGATTTTTTATAAAAACAAAATTGAAGTTCCTTATTATTTATAAGAATATTTATGTCACTGTTAGAAAAATTAAAGACAGCAAAAGTTTGATTTGTGACTATCCGGGATAAAACATTTATGTTGAAGTAATTTGCTTGGTCTAATTGTATTTCTTTGACAGAAGAGAGTGTTTAGTAATCAAAACAAATGATAGTTAATTTACGATATTTTACTTATTATTGCTAACTGATTCGACCTTAGCAGAAAGATTCCTGGGTAATCTCTTGTAATCATTTTACGTCAATGGTTTGCTTTCCATTACAAAAAAAAAAAAAAAAAAAAAAAAAAAAAGCCTGGAAGTGATCATGATATTGTTTTGCTCTTAGACAGAACATCAAATTTGAAAGAAGTATATTCTATCAATCAATATGATCAATATTGATAGTTTAATATATACTCCTGGCTATTTTTTTTAAAGAAATTTAAATTGTTTTTACTTATGATGCTGAAAATAATATGTGTCAGGCTGAAATATTTTAATTTTTTAATGTCATAAATTGAATTTTTGATATAAATAACATTTTTCTTTTACGAAAGATAAATGCTTATCTTTCTGATATTTAATTTTCATTTAAGAATAGAATCTGCTATGTAGTCACATATGTAAACGCTTCAAATATTAGCTAATTCTACAGAAACCTCTACTATTAATCACATTTAAAATGATAGTGTATTCTTTTTTAAAAAAATTTTTATTACTTCTTGGTATGAAAGGAAATGTTTCCGACATAAACAATCAATATTTTTTTAGTGTGTGCGATCTTTTAGGAAAATTAAAAATTTGCGTTTTCTATCAAAAAAGTAGTTTTCAAAACTTCAGCTTTTAATGCAAATATATACTCGGAATTTCCATCGCGTTTTTCACCAATGTTAATAATCAATATTTTCCAATAATCTTCTATAAAATCTGGAACTAGATTAAATTTTTGCTATGAATGTATTCCTTACAAAAGTACAATTTTTTTAATCTCCATCCACTTCTTTAAAATTTCTGGCTTGTGTAATATTATTTTTCACATTGTAAAAGTTTAATTTTTGGGGAGTTTGATCTATGATATAGATGTTATTATATTTAGATGCTATTTTTCGTTTATTACGACTGAATAGGAGGGTTTTGGAGGCAATACATTATGCAATATCTTTTTAATTAAAAGATATTTAATTTGGAATGAAACGTTTCTTATTTTTTCGAGAGTCATCAATTTCTGTATCAGTGAAGAAAGTGAAGTATTTGCTGTTTAAAAGATGTTTATTATAAATACTAAAATATCAATGATTGTGATATAAAATTTTCAGTAAACATTAAATGTTTCATATTGACTGGTTTTTTTCAAGATTCTTTTACAGACAATTGTTTCTTTTTGTTTTAAGCAAAAAATTTACCTGGAGCTCAAAATGAATTCCTGATTTCGTTCTTCATATTTAAAGTTATTGAAAAAGTAAAAAAAAATATTAAAAATCGTTGAGAGGAATACTATTAATATTATAATATCTATATATATCTTAATAAATAATGATTTTAAGTTAAAGCTCATTGATATTTATAAGTAAAGAATGCAATTATTCTAAAATAAATTGTTATTAGTTTTATTTCTAATCTATTTTTTTAAAAAAAATAGTGAAATTACAATTTCAATTTTAATTTTTTTAACTATTGGAAATATCTATTGTTTTTCTATTGTAATCACAGAAATAATAACAAATAAATATTTTTTAAAATATAGCATCTTAATTTAGTGTATTATTTGGTTAACATAAGTATTAACATATAAAATAAGAGAGAACTAACGTAAGGACGATATTTCATTATGGTTGCACAATTTAATAATTTATCATAAAATATATTTATTTATCCATGTATTTAATTTTAATTTTCTAATTTTACTTTCACTACAAATTGTTGAATTGATTTTTTTTACAGAAAACAAAACAATAAAGAAAAAAAGTAATCATTATCGAGCAATATTATTTTTCACATTCAATTCTGAATAGTCGGAATTTAATATCTGAAAAAATCTCCTTGAAGAATTTTCAATTGCTCATGATTAAGGTGCTTAAATCTAATTTCAAACTCTAGACATTTAAAATTCAAAAAGTTTCAATTTAAAAAAAAAGCAATTCTTAATGACCGTTTTATCAGTTGGTAGACAAATAGATTGATTTTATTTCTGTAAGAGTAAATTGATTTTTCAGCTTGAGACAGTGAAAATCCAAAAAAATATTTCTAAAAAAAGTTTTCAACTTTTTGAAAGAGTGGCGGTAAAAAGTTTCCTAGTCGTCAGAAAAGTTATCCATTAATTTAAAATTTAATTTTAAGCTTTTGTATAAAAAAGAAAACAAATTGGATGTTTGATTACAAAGAAAAACTCACATAATAATTATTTCTAACATTATTTAAATAGTTAGTGTTAGCAAAATTGAATACTAAAAAAGAGATGCTCCTAGAGTTCATTTTGAAAAATACTTGTATGAATAGTTAACATTTCTTACTTTAACATTTAATATTTTAATATGCGCTAAAATCAAATTATTTGTTGCAACATTTAACCTACTTTAAATAGAAATTAATTTTTGTAATTAATTATTAAATTTAAAATCTTTTCCTTAAAAAAATATTATTTTTTGAAAAATATTAGTCACTGTTATTGGAAAAAGGTTTCTTATATTACTTGGATTTTAATTATTTTCGTTTAATAGATTAATTTATAAGTGAATGTATCTAAAACCCGCAACTTGACTTTTCAAAGATTACAAAATATGATTCAATAGTATTTCAGAAAATAAATGTCTCCCATTTATTACATAAATACGGTTTATTATGTATATGCAAGCATTTTGAAAACATGAAATTCATTTCTTTTCAATTATTTTTTTATGTACGTTTTTTGTAAGTATTTTTTACCACAAAATCAACAATTTAATTTATTATAACATTCATAGCTTTGAGTTTGCATTAATTTTACTTATGGACAGTGATAAATATTTATTTATTTATTTATTAGAATTATAAGCCTTTAAAAAAGTTTACTTTTATTGAAATAAATATTTATTTTCAAAAGATATGTTATTAAAAAATAATATATTATGAAAAGAAATAAAAATTTTTGATTTAAAATTTTAATACTTCTCGTTTTCAATAATAATTTTTGTTATATATAACTTTTTATAGTTTTATCGCTTATAAAATTTTAAATAACATAAAATCATTAAATTTTTAAGCAGAAATAAGCTATTCTGCATTAAATTGTAATGTCCACATAAGCATTTAAATTATTGAATTAATTTTCAATAGCTAACAAAACCTTTTAATGGTTCTTATATTTGCTGATTTCCAGATAACTGTTTTATTTATTATTAATATATTAAGAAACAAGATATGATTTAACAAGTGCGATTGTTCAAAAAATTAATTAATAGCTATCGGGTGGTGAAATTTGCTTGCAGTAGCTGTTCAAATTTTTTTTGCAATTCTATTTCCGTGATCCCAGTAGTTTTATGTAGTTCACCAATTGGAGTCAAATTTTGATTCTGTATAGGCCAGTGATCTTCAGAATGAAATATCCTGGTTCGCTTAACATTACTGTTGAATAGCAAAGGATGTACGTTGCACTTATGTTTTTTCATGCAAAACTAATGATGTATTTGCTTTTGAGTTTTCAGGGTTTTTTCCTTCTCTACATGAGCATACAATCCCCTAACAATGAAAAGCTCTCTCGGAAGACAATTATGCGTTATTAAAATATCTTACAACTTTAGGCTGTGAAGCTGCCCACTACGTTATACCTTATTTTTTTAGTAAAAATGAGGTAAGACACTAAGTTTATTCCTTATTTTTATTCACATTTTTAGACCACAGCTGAGACTCAGAATGCTTGTCGAAGAAAAAAAAATGGAGAATGATTAATGATTCAACCTACATTCCTGTAAAACAGTGGCTCACAAACAGTGCTAATATTAATTTTAATATTGCTAACAATCATAAAATCTAATTATTTTGTTTAAAATATATAAATTAGTTCAATTTATCTTAATTTTATTTTTCGAATATTCTTTCTAATTAAGTCATGGATAAATAGAGAACACTAGAAAGCATACCAAATTTATTAAAATACCGTTATTAATAAAACCATTTTGGTTATTCCCCATATGTTTTTAATAAACATTGAATTTAATTAAATAAATAAATTTATCTAAGTATTCAGCTTAACTTCTTAAGAAAATTTTGATTTATGTTTCTTGTAAAATAGATTTTTTTCACATAATATACTCATATTTCGAATGGGTAAAATAATTGCAAATGAAATCGAAAAGATTTCTAAATTCACTGATAAGGGAATGAACTATTCACAAATTTCTCGCCAATTAATTTAACCCTCACTCGCAACATGGTACATTGTAATTACTTTCGAACATCAGATCTTCGGAATATGCTTTCAAATCTATTCAAAACTATTATAAAGCAATCATTGCTAATTAATTTACTCGTCAAATAGACGAGCATAAATTACAGAATCCCTTAGCAACCGATAGTGTAATCATTAAGAAGTGTTTTGAACTAACAGACTGTAATGCTGTTAATGTTTTAAAACGTAATTTGTCGGTAGAATGCTTTTCCAACAATTCACTAATGAAAACAATTCATAATTCTTAATAAAGTTGAGCTGCACATGTTGAATAGAACTTGTTGAAGGCTCACTTCAGCTTTTGTGATGCAAAGTTGATGAAACAATAGAATTTTATGCGAATCGTTTTCTCATTAATGAAAAGAGAAAGGATTTGCATATTTGAAAAAATACACTTAAATTTAATTCATACTATGTTTTTAAAGATAATTATGAACCTAATCCAGAAATTTATCAGAATACCTGTTTTATAGTTATTAGATTAAACATTTAATATTGTTCGAAAGTTGTATAAGCAGAGAAAGAGAATTAATTAAAATAAATTAAATGTACCAGATTCTCGATACCATTTACAATTCTTTAAGTGTGGATAATTTTCAGCTTAATATCATATTATGCATTAAAAGAAAAATGATCGCTTAGAACTCATAAGGGAAATTTTGACTGCAAATATAAATTACGAATACAATTACAGTAATTTACAATAAGAAAAATTCTGAGAATTCATAAAGCATACATATGAGGAAGGATATATTTCCAAAATTAAAACTATTAAAGAATTTTCTTTTAAGTCAAAGTAAATAACTGGTCAGTAAAATTATTTTTAAATTCTTTGTTTAAGTAAAGATACTTAATATAAAATTTTGGCTTAATTTAAACAGTTAACACAATTTACATGTTACTTTAATTATTTCCCTAAACTAACAGTCGTAGTTAATAAATCATTCAATTAAGTCCAAAGCAGATGATTTTAAAAATAATTATATATAGGAAAAAAGTATTGTAAGGTTTTAATATAACTTTGAATAGAAATACTAATTCAAACAAATGTTTTAAAATCTTCTTATCTTAATTCTATGTATTATTGCATGTACTTACGGTAAATTTTTTTCTGATATCCGACATTGTCATTTTCACTTTTGTTTATAATTTAGTTGTATAACACGTGGGAGCGTTTTAAATTTCTTAGTTGTCATATATTCTATATTGTTTTACTCTAAAATTTATAATAAAATCAAATTTTATTAAATACTTAAACCGACAACATTTTATGTTTAAACAATAACATTATCCAATATAAGAAATTGAGAATAAACCAAATTTCTAATTTGAGCACCTAGCTTAACAAAATGTTAATATATAATGTGGAAAAGATTATGAAATTTTTATGCAATTCAATGCAATGTTTTCCTCATGAAATGAAAATCAGTTTCATTGTAATACTATTCAAAGTTTAATTGCATAGTATAAATTCGTTAAATTTGCACCAATGTTTGTGTACTCTGTCAATAATAATTTATTCAAGAAATAAAATATTACTTAAAGTATTTATACTCTATGCAATTCTTTCTAGAAATAATCTTCCCAGAATGAGAGTAATTATACCAAGAAAAACTGTAAAATATTTACTCTTAGTATAATAGTATTGTTTTTTATTAATTTTAAAATAAATTGAGAATAATTTTCATATATTAAGTACTTATGTCTGCAAAAATAATTTCATATACCTCTGAAAAAATACTTATGAAATAAAGTAGAAATTACTGGAAAAACCGCAGAAAATTACAGCTCATATCTCTTCTAGTAGACACGATATTGAAATGGGTTAAAAAATATAATTTATTGATTTAGCATTTAAACTTGGTGAGTACTTGAATACCAATTACTGTTTCATAAGATGCATACAATCTGAATATTTTTAAAAAATTAAATCTAAAAATTATTTAAATTTAATTTTAAAATTGCTGTGAAATATTAATCTGTTATTAAATTTTTAAAGGTACAGGCTACCGTATTTTTAGATGTTAAATTTTTAATATGTTTAACTTTAAAATAAGAAACGTATATCTTAAAATTTCATATTACAACATGAAAATTTATCTTTTTGTGTATTCCCCATAAATATATAATTTGATTAAATCATAAACTGCATTCCCATTAATGCTGACATTTCAACTCGTCTAATTGCATTAATGTTACATAAGGTATTTTCTTGTTCACAATACTTTTAATTAAGTTATTCTATGACGTTAAACATTGATTAATTGCAAATAAGGATATTTAATTTATTCCATTAGAAGAAGCATTAGTAAATTCGATTTTGAACTTGTGGAATGACGTGCATCAACACTTGATTTCAAATAAAATTTTTTTTTCTAACCATTTCGTATTTCTATTGATCATTGTTAACATAATTACACGACAGAAGCTGTACGTTTAGCTGAAAATTTGATTATGTTGTTAAAAGATTCAGATCTCTTAATATGGATTTTTCCATTTTATGGGCCACTAAACTTTATGAACCATTTAAGGTAAAACAGTTTGTCTTCATTTTTCTTTTTCTCACGGAAACTCTCAATTAGTTGGTTAAAAGCTTAGGAAAATAAATTAGGAGAGTGAAAACGTTTTTCTTTTTTTTATTGGCAGCAGTTAATGGTGCTTAATGGAACCTGTAAAAACAACACATGTTACACCACAGTTCTCTGAATTTCTTTATTCTTTCAAATTAGAGAAAGGGAAATAATATCTTCTGCATCATATTACTCTGTTCCATGCATTAGAAAACTATCTTATCTTAATATTCTGTTAAGCACTGCTAATATAGAAATGCAATTATATTTACAACACAGTAGTTTGTTTTTGCGATTTCAATAAGTTCAAAATTCATATTTTTTTAATCTTTATTTAATTACTTTAAATAAATTTCAAACATTATCTTCTTTACTAGTATAAAAATTATTACACAAAAATTCAAGATCTCATTCCGTGATGAATGAAGATAGATTCCATTTTTACAAAAAAAATTAATTTACATAAAAAAGTTTAAATTTGTAATATTTACAGTGAGAAAAAGAAACAGAAGAGAAAGTACACAAAATTCAAACAAACATCAAACCTAGATTTTCTCCATTATGATCAATGTTGATAAAATTAAATTTATTAAACAACAATATTCTATACATGTAGGAAATAAAATAAAATGTTTTTTAAAAAAGTTTTAAATAAAAAAACAAGAAAAAAAAACTAATAAAATGTTTTTTAAATTCTTGTTTTTGATTCTGATATCCGATTTGAGGCTAAATATTAGAAACAATATGTCTAAGATTAAAGCATTTTAATTTAAAAACAACTCACCAGAAATTAAAATGAAAAGTTCATAATTTAGTGAACAGAAAAAAACAAAAATGGTATTTTAATTTAGTTAAATAAATAATAAAGTTGTACGAAAATATAAATAAATATTTCAAAATACATTTCAAAAAGGTTTTTAAATTGATTTGCATCAATCTAAGAAAAACCAAAAAAGTTTAAGAAAGTAATTTAAAAACTTATATATATATATATAAACTATAATTTAAAAACTATATATATATATTGGTTCAAATTGCTGGCATCCTTAAGATTGCTCAAGATTATTTACATTTTTAACAGTTAGAGTTTGCGAGTTTAAATATTTTTTTCTGACAGATGCAAAATAAAAACCTATTGAAAGCAACATGTTTGAGTTATTTTATTTACCCCTATATACGCAAATATTCATTTCATATTAATGTATTATTTTCTTGAAATACAACAATAATCAGCAAATGTGAAAATCTTTTTATAAAACTGAAAGAATTTCAAAAATTGAAAAATGAATCTTATATAATACTGTGGGTAATTTTTTTTATGTATCATTTGAAAATATTATAATGAGATAGTCTAAAAGCTCAAATAAGAATTTTATTAATTTTTATTTCAAACCAAATACTTCATTAATATGAACAAAAATGATTTAGTTAAGATAAGTATGGAGATGAAAAACATATTTATTGAAAGAAAAAAAAGCATATAATGCTTACAAATTATGTATCAACAAGTGTATTTATCTGAATTCATTTATGTGAATGATATTTTTAAAAAATTAAAATTGGATTTTTATATTTAATACATATTTTCGACAGGTCATATTTTGAACGATTCTAAAATAAAATTACATTTAATATGGTCATGAAATAAAATAAAGTTTTTTTTATATCAGCATTAAATGTAAATATATAAACTTAACAATGAAAATAATGTGTTACCTAAGTTCTCTGTAAATTAGGTTAAAATTTTTAGTTGTATAAACTATAAATTAATTAAAACACATTTGGAGTTTATTACCATAACACACAAAACCATTGTGAAAGAATATCAATTCTAAAATAATTAGTTATCAAAGTCCTTCTTCATTTTAACTTAATTTTCCAATTTCTTTTTATTTTATAAATCTTTTCCTGTAATTAAAGCATTATAAAGTATAATTTAAATAAAATATATTAAATTAATAACATTAATGTTAATTAATAGATATAAATCTGTACAAGTTTTTTTCATATAAAACGATCATTATTGGACGTTGTTCTTTTTTATTTTTGCGTACAAAGCGCAACGAGTTTTGATCAATAATTTCTTGTAAAATTTAAATATTATTTTAAAAGAGCATGTAGCTAAAAATATCTGAATAGTTTAAGAATTAAAAAAATGAAGATTTAAATTTAAATGTGAGCTGGTTATCAGAATAATAATTTTAAGAAAAAAAAGCTCATATTTAATTAGATGCTCCTGTTTGAAATACAATGCTATTTTCTTACCATTGCATGACCTAATTACTGATGTTTAGTTAACACCATTAACTTTTCTATGAGGCAAATTAAGACAAAATTAAACACATAAGTTATGTTCTTGAACGTATACGCGTATTCCAAAATTACTCATTTATTGCATACTGAAAATATTCATATCTTTAAACTATTCATTTAAAAAAATTTTTTTTCCAATAGTCATTAGGCTTTCAATTTACGATAATTTCGTTTATTTTAATAGTAATTCATATACATAAGGGTTCTCAAAATGATAAGTTTATTCATTCTTTTCTAAAATATCAAATATATCTTCAGTTCCGTCTTTCAATTTAAATCATATTTTAAAATAAATTTAAATTATGCAACGAACTCGAAAAATACAATTATAAATTATTGAGAATTATTTTATTCTCGTAAGTCTCTGGACTGTAAAATTTAATGTTGCAATAAATATAGTCAGATACATATTTTAAATAATCAGAGTAAATAAATTCCTATTTTATAATTTTAAAGCAATTTACTTTTAACAAAATAACCACAGACAGACAAAAAAAAAATATTAACTGGTATTTATTTTCATTGAAGCCATGAATAATTAAAGAACTTTAATTTTTTTTCCGAAAAATAACTACAGACATTAAATTTTATCAGAATAGATTACAAATTTAATATCTTTTTCAATTTTTTAACACTTATATTTGAAATGATTTATTCTTATTTTGTATTATTTTTATCATTTTAAATGGAAGGAAGAATGATCTTCATTTTGGAATATTTTCCCTTTGATAAATCTTTTTTTGAATGAATTACAATTAAATTTTTCGGCACATTAATGAGAACTCATTACTTTATTGAATATGTTTCTCACATTGTGACAGTACTTACATTTTGAACTTAATCAGCAACTCTTATTGCACTACAGAAATTATTTTCGTCGTAAACTATGCATTTGTGTTGGGGACAAATTATTTATAGAAAAATACCAATTATCGAAGTGAATGAACAAGGATCAGAAATAAATGTTATTTTATAAATATTCAATATATAATGTTAGCATAAGCAGTCAATTCTTTTTGATAGCTATATTTTTAAATTAGGTTTATACGCTTAAATTACATTATAGAAAAACAACAAACTTTCCAAATAGATACATCCTTTTTTAAATGTTTATTATGTGTCGTTTTGGTGCCACGACGAGCATATAGATTGTAATTTTATCTCATTACATACATTTTGCAGCAAACAACTAGTCTTTGAATTGTTCATACCTCCGCTAAATAAATGCTTTGCTCTCACAGCAATTATTTTCCTTTCTCTTACCTGAAAGCCAATAGCAAAGCGATGAAAACAAATAATTAGCATATTCAAGAATACAAAATATTTTTTCTTGCCTATCCCAATTTTTGATTAGTAGTAACCTCCCATCACCTTACTCGATCTGAAAGACAGTTGACCTGTCGTGACACCAGGAATATATATTATGAACTTGGTGAGTTTGTGGTTATTTTCACATCTCTCTCATACGTGTACAAATAAATCTTTAGAAAATACAAATTTTTCAAATTGAATGAATCATTTACGGTAATCTGGCTATCTAAACGTTTAAAAAATAACACTGAGCTATTAGGTTTGGAATGATTTTTTAAATAAGAAATACATTATTTTTCTGTAGATGGCTGTAGTGACCTGTATCTTTTAAAGTAGAAATTAAACAATTTCAGACTTATTCTCATTGGAAAGGTGACATTTACAGGGTGTTAAAAATTCAACAAAAAGGAAATTTGGTACACTTTACAGTTTTTTTTCTATGATAAAGAAAAAAAAATGAGCCAGAAGACTGAAACTGTGGATGGTGTTTATGGTCCTGATACTGTCTGCTACAGTTAATAATTAGATATTTTATTTTAGTCAATTGCGTTCAGGTATATATCATGTTAAAAATGCTGCAATGATTGATGTTAACCGGCATGCTATCAGTCGCTCTATCAAGCCGGAGATAGAACATAAAAAGTTTTAAACCATACAAGAAAGCAACTTAAAAGAAATTTAAATAGTCTTAAAGTTATAAAAAATAATAAGTTTCTTTTTCCACAACTTAATGTTACAATTAAAAGGACAAATTTCATCGATAAAATTTAAAATTGATATATTTAATAAACAAAAGTTATTAGTTCCTTAACTTAGCTTCTTCTGAAAGAATACAAGTGTCAAAAAACATTTGTCCATAAAACTCATGGTAACAAAAATAGGAAAATTAACTTTAAATTTGTAGAATTGGAAAGGTTTAAAATTCTTCTCACAAACTTATCCTATTCATTAGCAATTTAAAGTATATATCGTGTAGAATTAATATTGTTCATATAAACATTTCAAATAAAGTTCTTTACACAAGCAAGTGTAACTTCTGAAATATTTGAGAAGAATAGAATCATTACATTTAGGAGTTTAAAGAAAATCATTTTCGCTGACAAAAAATATTATAAATTAATTTAATATTGATTTTTAGTAATTTTATTGTTAGTAATAAAAATCCTATTCTTAATATCCTTAGTGGTACTTTTTAATTGAAACTATATATAATATCTTTTAAACTTAAATATATTTCATGTAATAAATATAGTATCAATAAATAAGCATTTGATGATGTGTGAAACAAGAAGTCATTTGACGCTTCACGTTTGTTGTCTTTCCACAAGATGCAGGAAACAACGTTACAAATAATTCACGTGCGTTGTGTTGAGAACTACGGTCTCTTACATTTCAAGAAAGGTGCAATCATGTATTATCACAGAAATGGTCTATCCATGATTCACATTTCTAGGATAGGAAGCTATCAAAATTAGTAGTAAAATACATTCGTTACAAGTGGAAGAAAAGTGATGAGAGTCAAAATGTCATCTGGATCAATAGGCTGGTTGAAATTTGAATTCAAAATTGCAGAAAGCTATTCAGAAAAGTTTTAAATAATCACATTCAACCAACGGACTACGCCCATGAAAATGCTAACAGGTTTATTGTTTCAAGGAATATCATCCTCAAAGAAACCTTTATAATGAGTTACCAACTTCTAACTATCACCAACAAGTTTCTAATCCATAATTCAGCAGGTAATCTTAGATAGCTTAATGTGAAGACTGGCAACTTGACTCTGATATGTTCATTGAGAAAATCTGAATTTTACAACTACCAGACTATGTTAAGTCATTAGTGAAGTTTAGCATGGATACTTTGGAGATCTTTCTCCTGGTATGATCTCGATCGGGGTATTTGTTAAGATCAATGAACTAACCTATATCCACGAAGAATATATAGGATTTACTGAAGATAGGCGTACCTGATAGCGTTTTTATAAACCTGAGATTATGTTTATAAAAAATGAGTTAAGGACTCCAAATAATAAATTAAAATTAATCTTCTACCAAGTGACTGATGTCTGTAATAATAAAATTTACTGTTATTTTGTGGTTTAAAGAAACACTAACAATCAATTCCCGTTTCATCAGTATTCATCAACCCGTTTCTAATTACATGACATAAATTAATATATTGTCAATAACATTATTAATAATATTATCGTCATTATACAACCTCAAACATAATATTATAATATCACGTAAAAAAAGTGCCCTCTTTGCACAAACGGACTGCATTTTATTAAAGGTTAAGTGACTTTAGGTAAATATTTTACAGTCATTATATATGAAATAGAAAGTCTTTGCTGTGATTGGAAAGACCTTGCAGTTTTTTATAGAAAGACATTCATATGTACATAACATATAAGAGTTTAGAGGCTTAATAATCACAGATATCCCTCATAATGCAGCACATGCTCTTAAGTAAAACATCTTTTTTTACTGGAATTAAAATTTACCAAGACTAATCGATATCCAAATATTTTATTTTGTTAAAAAATTCCGAAATGTATTAAAAGAATCAATCAGTTTTTTAAAAAATAAATACTGTTATGAATGTAAGGAATATTTTATCTCTGTTATATTAAATATCGAAGAATTCCTGAAAGGTTAAAAATATTAATTTATAAATATATATTTATATTTAGTTTATTAATATTAGAAATTTGTGTTTTCAATTTAAATTTTCAGCTTTAATTATTTTTTAAATTCAATTGGAACTGATTTTTAAATCTGAAATCATGTTGAATGTTTCATAACTAATGAATACGAAGTAATAATTATTTGCACTTGTTTATTCTTTTATGCGCAATTTTTCTTTTGGAAATTTACATTTCTGTATTCATTTTTTATTTTCTTCTCTAGCTTACAATCGTTTATCATGAAAAATATTTATAATAATACAAACCATTAATGTTTGACTGGTGAAAATTTTTAAGTTTTTAAAACTTTAATTTCGAAGAAAGTATTTTTACGAAGGGAAGAATTTAGTTTTTATTTAAATTTTACATTATTTGAATAGTTTATATTCATCGAGAAAAAAATGATAATTATTGTGAATATGAGTTAATATGTCCCACAATTTCTAATACCACTCGATTTTTCATAATTCAAATAAATTTTAAAATATTATTTGTGCGTCCAAACCATAAGAGTATCGGAAAATATTAAACTATTCAGATTTTTCATTTTACATAGCTACAATTATTTCTAATTAAGATAATCACAGTAATTACCAATTGCAATTAAAATAATTACATTTTAATTAATAAAATTTTTTAATTCCAACGATTTTAATATTTTATGTAATTTTTATTATTAATGTTTAAAATATTTATATACAAGCAATAGTTAAAGGTTGTTAACATTAAAGTAATTATTTCTCCTTATGAAAATGCATATTGAAAATCATAGTTTCTAATTAAAACGAAAATAATTCTTAATTAAAATTATTTAATGAAAACATTTATTTTTTTAAATGAAGCATTCACATTTCCACTCTTTTAGTCTGTTAATATAATTAAACAAATAAATATTATTAAACATTGTTTTGTTAACTGCAGTTTTTAATAAAATATCAAAAGCTTGAATAACACTTCGAAGATGATTATTTGATTAGTATTGATTAATTGATTTCTTTGAATAATCTTTGTCGAGACAATTTTCTTGTTAAACATTTGCTTGCAAAATTTCTCTTTAAAATTGCATATTCTTCAAGAGTAATTCTTACTGAAAATTAGGAATTAAAAAAAATTCTATGTTTTGAAATAAATCATAAATTTGAAAAATTTCATGTGAAAAATATTTTTAGCAGGGTTATATTTTGATTCTTATGTTCATTTAAAAAACAAAAAAATATTACTGATTTAACTAAAAAACAAAAAACAAAAATAATGACTTAAACGATACATTTTTTTTATTTTACTTGCATGTTTTTACAGACTTTTTATATTTTTTATTAATTTTTAAACTTTTTTATGTATTGATCATAAAAAGATAAAACTGTGAAACATGTCTGGTGTTACTTCTCTACTATCGAAAGTTTATGGCGAAACAAAATATTAAATTATCCTTTTTGATTGCTATTTATTATCGTTTACATATATTGTTTAGTTTTTCCATGAAAGCCTTCATTGTAATTTATAATAGTTGGAAATAAGATACAATAACTGAATGAAAAAAGAGAGAATTCAGAATCGAATTGATTGGAAAATAGACTTTGTTAAAAATACTGGGTATTTCTTCTTTCTTCTTTAGAATTAAGTAA
>JAPDSC010095228.1:29403-48343 GCA_026290005.1 Latrodectus geometricus | reverse complement strand
ATTCAGCGGGAATAATTAAATATAGTTCTGTTCTAAAACTTGTTTTTAAATAATATATGTCTCTTCCATAGTTATATTTTAATCACATATCAATTCTTTATCTAATATTTTCTATAGTCTTGCTTATTAAACTTTCGTATTTATCATATTTTTTAAAAAAATATCTGAAAATACGAAAAAATAATTTTATCCTATTTCCAAATTTTTTTCATATTTTAATATGAAAATATATGTTCTTAGCTATCAGATTTATAAAACTTTAAATTTAATATTTTTTTATTTTTAATGTTATTTTAAGTTTTTAAAATGAGGACAAATCTTTTTTTTTATCATTTAAAATGATTAAAAACTTGCTATTTTAGATCTTTTTAAGTTTTTTTTAGATAAAATTGAGTTTTGATAAGCTTTTTTCATTTTTTATAAAAGAAATAAACTATTTTAGTTATACTATTATTTAAAAAGAAAGAAATTAATTTGCCTACATATTTATCATTAAATGCTTAAAACTTCAGTTTCTTAAAGTGTAAAGTTGAAAAATAGTTATAAAAGCAGTAATGCGCGTTATGTGTGCTTCACTTTATAATTTTTAGATTCAAAATTAAGCATGACTAAAAACATAAATTTAAAGAATTTAAAGCAGAAATTTTACTAATTTCTTCAATATTTATATTTGTTAAAATAGTGGGTAAAGTATGCATAATATTATAGTTCTATACAATTATATTTCTTCAAAATTATAATTTTTTTTTCTCGAAATCAACTATAGGATTACTGTAAACGTTAGAGAATTAAGATGGTATATAAAATGAAATTTTTATATTACTAATAGCCAAAAATCTATTCCATTTAAAAATCAATTTAAAGTTAAATTTGTTTGACAGAAATTACATTATATTTTATGAAAGAAATATTTTTAAAGTTACTATGGAATGAAATATTTGAAAAATTTCTTTTAACTAACCTTATAGTTAATATTTTCAGACGTTTTTCTTTTATTGTTCAGAGAAATTCTGTATTTGTTCGCAAATATATGTATATAAATTACCAATAATGTAGTTAAATACAACTGTAACAGATTACATTTAATTTGAACAATAAACAATATAAAATACTACTAAACAGTTTTATTCATGCATTTTATTTTACTGATATTGTAAAGAAATTATATTTTAATATTAAAAACAAGGGTGCAATGTGTATAGTGAGAATTTCTATAACTGGAAAAGAGATATTTGATTTTCTTTAAATATAAGGGCTTAAATAAATCTAAATTCCCTTGAACTTACTGAGTAAATGGTGTGTAATCGTAAATTCTGTTTTATCGGCAGAAGGGATTGCTAAAATCACATATCTAACCATTTGCTGCTTTTAGAAAGTAGAAAACATTAGAAAAGACTTAAGTTGCAAGATCCTTCTTAGCATTGAAGAAAGAGACGATAAATAGTAGAAAACTTACTTTTATCTTAAGGCTTCTCTCTTTTCCTTGATCACATTAAAACTTACCTGTTGTTGCAATAAAAGATAATTTGCTAAAGTCATTTCTCTTATAGATTTATCCATTGGAAGTTTCTAAAAATGTGTTCACATAATCACTATTTTTTCTTATACAAGAAAATAGGAATGAAATTGAGGTGTAATAATTTTAAATATATAAGATTTTTTCTGTCATATTCATTATTTGTCAAAATGATTGATTTTTATGAGCGTGAGAACTATCTTATAAACTATACTGATATCGTATTAAAAAATAAGTGAACAGGTGAACTTTTTGTAAATTGTAGCTTTAATAGTGAGTTGTTGTCTAGTTTAGGTAAAAATGAAATCATGCTTAATGACGAAAACATTTTGACGAAATTATTATTATACATAATTTTATTTTTAAATATTTTTATTATATTTTAATGTGTTATAATATTTTATATTATAATTATATTAAATATTATTTTAACAATTAAATTTTATTTAAATTTGGAAAAATTAATTATTTGAACTTCAGCCCATAATTTAAGGTACAAAATACTTTTCAAAGCTCATAACTAAATAAAGGTTAGTGAAAACAGATTTTGTTTGTATGAATAATAATTGTATTACGTAAAACATATTATGCTAAAATGGTATTCATCACTGTTATTTTATAGAAATGGGTACTCATACACATGTTAGAAAATATTCATACACATGTTTCATCTTTCATTCCTGTTACATAATATTTACAATTTATTCTATACGGATGAGTTAGATATAGTTGTTAAATAAAGCTTATCTTTATGTAGCATTATAAATGAATATGCTTATTTTATAAGACATAAATAATGAAATATAAAAGTATAATAACATTTTAAATTATCTTAAAATATTATAATTTTAAATACTAATGCAAATTTACTACATGTCTTTCATAATATCGTTTCTTAATATGTATAAAGGTATTGACACAATTAATAACAATAATAATGTATATTTTGCATAATACCTTTGGAAGAAATGTTAAATATTTAATTTCATCAAACATATTTAAAAATTTTCAATTGTATTTTTATATATCACATGTAGTTAAATGAAACAGAGAAAAAAATTGTATTATTTTTTAATAGAATTACAATTGTATTGAAATTTAATATTAAAGGGTAAAAATTTAATGAAAAAAATATTCATGTTTTTAATTGATTGTTCGATTCAAAATTAATAAGTAATTTAAGTACTGAGCCCTTTGTACAAATTGTCGCGCGTGCTTAAGTATTTCATTCTTTTATTAAGGAGAATCATCGAAAGAAGAAATTACGCCATCATTACTATAAATTCAGATTCGGAAAATCTTAATTTTTTAGTCTTACTTTATTTAAAGATTTTAATCTTGAGAGCTCAACTTTGTATATTTTATTATCAAAAATAAGCCAGAACATCATAATGCCTTAATTTAAATACTAATAACTTAAAAAGGTTAACAAAATAAATATGGAAATTTAAAAAGGAAAAATATGAAATTATTCTTTAAAAAATATCTGAAAGTATTTATAAATGAGAGTTAAACTCTATTCACATTTCTCTTAAATTTAAAATGACATGTTAACAAGTACCTTAATCTCCTTTTGAACTTGGAAAGAAATCGCTGCTATATAGTTTCTGATTAAGTTTCTGACAGAATCTAAGAAAAATAAGAAGGAAGAAAAATTATTATTGTTGAAAAGTATATTCACATCTGCGATTTAATCCAATTCACTGAATCTATGCAAACAGAACTACATACTTTATAATAGTTAATTTGGGAATATGGTGAAACTATGTCTGGAAATTTTAAATCCTTATCTAATTATTCTCCAAGCTTTCACGGCATGAGCTTATAGATATTTAAGTTATTCAACGAAAATTAAAAAATATTCCTACAGTTTAGATAAGTTTGTTTTTGGTTTTCAATATGTCAATATAATGGATAAAATAATTTAATAAATGCTGTTTGACATAATGTCATTTCTGCAAATTTTCTATATAAAAACTATTTTTTGGAACATGTTACGAATGATTTCTTAAATATTAAATTAAAATTTTCAAAAATCAATATTTAATTAATACTCTAAATTAATAATTTTATGTTGAATACTGTATTATTTTAGCGATTGAAATAATTTCTGCTTAAATTTTGAATAAACTTCATATAAAATAACATGATTAAAATGTACAACTGTTTAATTGATATATAGTGGGTTTAAAATTATTTTAGAAAATTATTTATTTATTCAACATGTTCACAAAGTTTTACATTTTTGATGCCAAATTTATTAACAAATATTACTTAACTTTTGATAACTATTTAAGTATCTTTATTTACTCAATGTTATTTACTCTCTTTAATTTTTGTTTTTATTTCCAATCTCTAATTTTATTGAAATACATTCGCAAGTGTATATTGTTGAAAGTTTAATATCATATTTTCAAAGAGTAATTGTTAAATGATTGGAATTAAGTATTAACAATACATTTAACCAAGAATTTGTAAAATGTATTTAAGATACATTTTGAGAAATTATGATAATTTAATGCTGAATGAAACTAAACATCAACAGCAATAAACGGTGTAAAAAAATATAATTCTTTGTTGATTAAAAATCATATTGAATAAGCCAAGTTAAAATTTAAACGTAAAATGAATTTTTGTTTCATTACATGTATGTGGGAGAAATTCTGGAAGATAGCTTGAAAGATAATAAATATCATCCCTATATTTGTTTGATTTATTGCAAAAATGCCTTCATTGAAAGGAAAGAATCTAATATTGCTTTTAAGGAGTATTTAGAAAAGTATATAAACTATGGCTGAAAAGATCAAGTAAGTAAAAAAGATTCATGTGTTCATTCCTGTAATTAAAAGGAGGTGATTTACAGTTTTTGTTTAGTAATTTTGTCATATTAATATCTTTTGTTTTCAGAAAGTTTAGACCATGATTTTTTTAAAACAATTATTTAATAATTAAAAGTAAATCTCGCACATTCCAAACGTAAAAGGTTTTTAATGTAGCGCAGCTGAAGCGGAATATGTTATTCATGTTTTACTGATGAATATATTTGATCTTTTGGTTTATTCTTAGTTTAATGCATTAAACTATGTTTTTATCTTGATTCCTTCTTCATTAGAAAATGACCCAATACTACATTTCATTAAGATTCTGGGGGTACTATTTTTGGAAACATTTTGTAAGTAATCATTTGGCATTGGCATTCGGTATAGTATTATTTTTAAGCACGATTTCCAGTTTTTCAGGCCTCAAACATCTATATTGACCAATACTTATCAGTAAATATTCAAGAATAGAGGCTCACCATGACAAATTGATAGAACAATGCTTCGCTTAACATAAGTTTCCCGGTTCGATAAAAGCCATAGTTAAACAATGGAAGGTAGACGCTACTTTTCCAGCTTCTGCAATCACGTGGATCAGGTACTACCTGCATGCAATGTAGTGCCTGGCAGTTTTCAAAGTTTCTTCCTTAGCAAAACATGTATTCGGTTTACTATCAATGAAAAGTTCTTCCGGAAAACCATTTATGTGGTTAATGCCAAAATGTCTTACAATGAACTTAGGTGGGCAACTATGCGTTGTCAATACTATTGCTTATTATATAGTTGAATAAGCAATTTACTATAGCTTATTCAAAAATAAGATAGCCCACTTATTAAGCATCTATATTTCTGAATATTAAGCATCTATATTTCGGTATTACATGGATTATTTAAGAAATAACATTTAAAATATTTAAAAATGTAATTCAATGTGCATTTAGTTTGTTATATTAAATACTATGAGTTGCCTATCTTTTTTATAGTTAAAAAAAAGTCGTCATGTACACATATTAGTTTTCAAGAAACTTTTTTTTCTGCGAAAGTTGAAGATTATTTAAATTAATTAATAGATGAAATTAAATGTGTAAAAATTGTTTTTTTTCTTTTTTACAAGTTAAAACAAAAATAATTCAATCATTCTGTTTTCAATATTTTCCTTCAAATTGCTGAATGTATTTCTCTTTATTTATTTGGCAGCTAAAAAACTGAAATAAGGACTCTCATAAAATTATATCTGAAAACTGATTTAAGTTGTACGTATTAGTTCACCAATTTTTTGGGAATATTCCCTCTTACATAAAAGAATTTCCTTTTCGCAACTATTTTAATATTATTAAATTGCACTGTACTTATGTGCTTAAATATGTAGTTTTTAAAATTTTGTATATGGTAAATTTGTCTAGTTGCAAATGATGAAGGAAAAATTTTGTAAAAAGTATCTTGATATTTCATGGGACACTCAAAATTATTTCTTGAAAATAATTTTTTGCTTGATCTTTTCTTTTTTTATACCAATTTCTTTGATGCTCATTCCATGAATCACTCATAGCTGGAAATATATTTTTCATTTAAATATACATTTGTTAATAATTAAATATACATTTGATCTGTTACGAAACTAAAGTTTTAAATTGAAATTTATTTCTGTATAATCATTATATATTAATTTTCCTACAATAGATTGATATCACAAGATAAATATTAATTAAATCTTTAAATTAAATGAGTCATTGATTGCTTAAGCTAAGGTATTAGTAAACTGTAGAATAAGTATGTACGACTTGAATTGCTTTTTGGAGAGTAAACTACTTTATAGTCTTGTTTTATTTTCTTTTCAGATCTACTATTTTACATTTTAATTTATTTAAACTGTAAAAAGACAATTATTAATATCGGTACAAAATATAACTTCGTTCTCACAAAATATCTTTAATCACAATATTAATATTTTTAAAAATATAACAACTCATTATTTAAGTGATGCACATTTCTGATATTGCTAGCAAATTTGTTTAGTATTGTTTATTTTAAAAGCTTTCATTTTTAAAGTTTTCAAAATTAAAAAAAAAATTACTTAATTTTATAATTTTTGTTCTATTTATAGTAAATAAATATTGTTCTCATCACTAAAAATAAGATCAATGGTATTCTTTGAGTGAAAATTCAAAAAAGATAATGTTTAATGTGATGAATGTCGTTTTCTGATAATTTTATCTGTTGAAATGGAGGGAAATTTTGTGATCTATTAAAACTTATGCATTCAAATTTGAATTAAGTTTTAATATATTTTCTATTTTATTTACCGCTAGGTATCAGACATTTAAATTCTTTGTAATTTAATGAAAAAATGATTAAATTTACATTGCCTAATTTTTCAATCAAACCGTGAAATAAGATCTCAACCAAAGAAAAGGAACCAAATATAAACCATTTTTCACAAACTAATTAAAGATTGTGCAATAACTGAAAAAAATTCACTTTACTTTAAAAAGAAATTTTCTAATAAGGATGAATTTGCTTAAATCAATAAATTTTTATGTCATTTTGTGAAGTACAATGTATTGTCTTTTGAAACATTTTCCACGAAAATCTTTTAACAGACACCCATAAAGAATTTGTAATGTTTATAATAGTTTAAGCTAAATAAATGATTAATACTTACCATGATTATGTTTTCATTAAAATATTTATGGCATTACGTACTTCTTCATCAACAAAAAGGAGACCAAAGAACCTTATCAGTGGTATACATTTTACTTAGTTATACCTAAATGTGTTTTCTAATGTAGCCTCGAAATTAGGTGCATTATCGTAATTTAGAATCAGAAACAAAGTACAAGAAACCCAAATGCATCAAATATCTTGGAGAACATTGGAACCCGATATATGAACCCGATGGTTAATTGTAAAGCACCACTTATCTTCGGCTTCAGCCAATAGAGAACCTTGAAATTACGAGAACAACCTTTTTCCCTGCCAGGGCACTACATCCTTCCTCATAGAAATAATAAGTGAAAATGGAATCTTTAATATGTTTTAGACGTATTTTTTTAATGTAGTGCTAAAGTGATTGATAAAGAGGGATTTTCCGAAAACATTTAAAAACAAAACATGAATATCGAGCAAAATGCAAGTGATTTTGTTTGTGAACATGTCGTATTTCAACTTCAATACATTACCCATAAATGGGAAGTATAAGTAAGAATATGATAGTAAAGGAGTATATATATATCAATAAGGAAGCTTTCATACAGTTAAATAATATTTGGTTAATAACTGAAGATTTCAAATCACGTTCTTTCTTCTAATAGTGCTGTTTCTTCAATTTTTATATGTTCGTTGTTCTTCTCCAAATTAAATATTTTTATTTGATTCTGAAGGCATCAGTATTAGCATAAAAAAGTTAAAAACCCTGAAACATTATTAATGATTCAGAAGTACTATTTAGAAGGAAAAGGGAATTCTCAGTTGTCTGAAAACTGTCAGAGAAAATGCATCGCCATCTCTGACGTTTCTAACAATCGGCTGTAGGAAGATTAATTTACTTTGCAGTAATGACTTTCGCCTGTGAAGTTGGCTTCCCATCAAACAATCATTTCAAAGAAAACGCATTCGGAAAAGTGTTTCTGGTTATAAAAGGCTTTTGCTGGAAACTCACTGAGCAAGAATAAAGAACGTCCAGGGAAAACTATTAAGCGTATCATAAGTCAAAATGCGAAAAGCTTATTTCTAGTACCTTAAAGATGTATTCTGAGCAAATATTACTCAACGTTTTGACCTTAATGTTAAATGTTCCACGTTGAGAACAAAATTATCATGATGGAATTTTTGTTGTGAATAGCAAATATTTAAAAATTTATAATTTTAATACTAATGGAAACTATTTCAAATTTTAAAAGAATCAATAAACTTCTTAAGTTAGATTATTTTTGAAGGAACATACGTTATTTTATGCGCTTTTAGAAATTTATTTATTTGAATGAGTGCTTTCATTGATTTTGAGTTACAAAATTGCGTGAATCATTAATTTTTTTAGGGTTTGAATCCCCTGTTCCTAATTAGAAATGGTGTGTTATTATATTTAAGGGAACTACTATTAAATTTTTGCTTTGTATGTTATGATAAGTGGCTGAATAAAGCATATTGTAAGTAAGAACTTGACTAATCTGTGAGGTTGGTAATGGTTTTGTTCTAATGATAGAATAAAGATTTTTAAAATTGACCCAACTGAAGATTTGTAATGTTTACTAAAGGCTACGTGTTATGAAAAAGCGTCATAGTTTTATGTTCTTCCACTAGTAGGACATGGAAAAAGAGTGATTGGTCAGCTGTCAACTTTATAACTTGACCATGGCTCAAAATTACGAGACGCTTGGTTTAATTGATACCTCTCTTCAATGTGTAATATTCTTAAAATTAATTGAGATGAAATTACAGTATATTGTTAAATATAGTAAATATATTGAGAGAGAATAGGAAAAGGTTTTGAATACTCAAAACAATTGTTTCATACAATTAATAAATAGAACATCTACTAATTTAGAATTTAATTTGAAGCATAAAATTAAACAAATATTCCTGGAACTTATTAATGCAAAACTACTCTAAATGTATTGTATAAATTAAAAATACAAATACTTTAAGGAGAAAGTGGAAAGCAAAATATCAAAATATTCAAGATTACGAATATTAAAGCAGAAATGAGTTATTCCTAAATTTATTTCGAATGCATTTTCTTTCTCAGAAACCATTGATACATTGATCTATATTTAAAATCCTGATCTCTTCAGCCTTACTATAAGGCTCATTCAAGAATAGATATGAATTCGACGGTTCTGTAAACAAGATTTGCCCCAAGGCTCTGATTCTGATGTTATGATGAATGCAATTCCTCTTGATTATAGAACTTTGAAATTACTCGCATGACAAAAATCATGTTTTAATGTAAATATTTATGTTTCTCGATTGTTTTTATTAATTTGATAAATATCATGGTAACTTAGTAAATTTTTCTTTGCATGTTTGCTTACATTGATTCTATAGAAATTTTGCTCACAAATATTTTGCAGAATGAGCTTATTGTTATGAATTGATTCATATTATTGTGTTTCATTTTAACAAATATGAATTTTATAATTCACGTTTGGAATGATTATTTATGTTTTGTGTTTTATTTAGTAATATGCATTGCACATTTCTCATTTAAATTTAAAAATTATATAGTATAAAACATAAGTTGAAAGAACAAAAAAAAAAAAAAGAATATGGATATGGTACTTTGGTCATACCTTCCATTAAGATATGAAAGAACAAAAAAAAAAAAAAAAAAAAAAAAAGGAAAATAAACTTACGTTTTAAATTGCATGAAATGCAATTTATTAATAAAAGTTGCAAGTTTTGTATAGGACCTTCAGAATAACAGAATCATTGTATTCAATGTAATTTGCTTGTATCAAGAGCACTCAAATAGTTTCCTGTTTATGTTCCAATAAGCAATTTTAATGAATTCAATATCTAGATTTTTAATAAGATTTTTAAAACCTTTATTTTCATAAACGACGAAGGAATATAAATGAAAATGAAACAAAAAGATAATCAGAGTTGACATTTAGTTTACGCTATTTTCAATTTGCATGGAGATCAATGTGATACTTAAAATTCGCTTTGAAGATATTTCTTAATTATAAGCATAAGCAAATTCAATCGGTAATTGTGAAAATGGTGCAATTAGAGTTGACGCTTGTATTGACATGTAAAATAATATTGTGATTAAAATGCATGAATGCGCTCTGATTAGAAATGCTGACTACAGCAAATTTTCTCATAAATTCCAGCTTTAATTTATACCGAAATAAATGACATTTACAAAAACACTTTCTGTTTTAAATCACTTGTTTTGAATTGCGATAATTTATAGCATAATATACATTAAACCCCTTGCACAATAAATACCATAAAATAAAATGTACGCTATTTTCCCATTAATCTTTTATCCATTTCTTATTTAATTTTTACTTTTCTGCATCTCCACTTAATTACACTAATTCCCTGCATTATGAAATTTTCCATTTGTGTCAAATTAGTTTAAATATTTCTAAAATACTAAAAAATATTTACACTAAAATTTTTTAACTAATAATAAATGAGTATTTATCTTAATTTAAGGAGTAATGATTATATATTGTTGTGCTTTAAGCTCACACATCTCCATGCAATTCCATTAATTAGAGGATTGTATTAAATTTTAAAAATTCATATTTATTAATAGTAGTGTGTAATTATCAAGTAACAATATTTTTTATTATTAAATAAGTAGGAAAGGTATAATCTATACACATTCACTAATTTAGTATTCAAAATAAACTACAAGTGCATCCAATCCCCTATTATGGTAAACTATCACGAAAATATGCAGAGATTTTAATGATTCTTCAAATTACATTTGTTAAAAATAATTTTGTTTGATCCTAATATAAAAGTATTTGAAAAATGAAGCTTGAAACATAAGATAAAAAAAAGTTATTAAATATTTATAGATTTAATTACATTTAACGATTAAAAATGCCAGTAAAGTATAATAAGAAAAATTTTTAATGTAACAGTTACATAACTTGGGTATAATAAAAAAAGTTAAAGACGTATAAAAAGTGAGAAAAAGAAAAAATAACAAACATTACTTTATGCATTACTTGCATAGATTACTTGATATGGTAATTCTTTTAATGAATAAAGGTACTAACAGCTGAAAATATTCATAAAGAATGAATGAATTTACCTATAATATTCCTTGCATTTTAAAAATCTTCTTGATTGTATAAAATACGCCAAATTTAATTACTAAGCAAAATTTATATATTCTCCTATTTTTTAACCAATATGTGAGTTGTTGAAATAAATAGTTCATAATATCTAACAGTGACTAACAGCCACCAAAATTGTTTAATGCTACTGAATCCTTTTGAAATCTCATTTATATTTTACCTAAATATTTTAGAAATAGGATTTCTATCAATTTCTGAATTTTAATTAAAACATTAATGTAATGTGCATCCCGTCTCACAATTTGTTTTGAAATTTGGAGTCAGATCTTGATAAAGATCAAGAAAACTGAAGATAATTGAATAAATATTTCTTAAATGTATATTTATTATAATTTTTAACTATTTATTGTGATTATCATGTAAATAGAACTTTAAAAAATTATATTTCAGTTGTTTAACAGATAGTATACGAATATTGTTACTTTTAATTCATTTGAGACAATTTAATATTTATCAATTTCAATAGCTGAATCATAGCACAGAATTTCCTGTATGTAATTTGAAATAATGAAATTTTATGGAATCTATAAACTTATAAATCTGTATAAAGATATCGCAATAAAGCATGATCAACGAAGCTTTGGAGGTTATATTAATATCATAATTTAGAGTTTTATTCAATGAAGGAGGATATCTTATAATTAATAATAAATTCAGATTTACTTACCGGTACGTATAATTAATTTAGTTTTAAATTTAATTTTAATCTAAATTTGAGACAGCAAAAATTGCGTAAAATATGATACAGATGCAGCATTTGAGAAAGTATGAAATATTGATAATTGTAAAATATAAATTATTGAACTTTATACGCTGTTTTTAACTGCATTATAATAATTTTAACAATTAGTGATCTTTTTTATTATTGATTATAGGAAATTTAATTTAAATTGTTTGATCTTTAAAAATCTTTATTGATATAAAATTTTGCTTCAGAAAAACTTATTTAAATTTATCTTATCTTCATGTAGGAAAACATAAAAGTCAAATTTACGCATAAGAGATGGGAACTTCAACTGACATTTGTTACTGAAATGATGTTATTTTATCTGTATTCACATTTATATATATTTTTCTTTTCCGGATTTAAACAAATGTCCTATAAGTGATTATTTATTGTAATCAGGAATATAGAAAGTTCTTTATAATTTTTTTTTAGCTGACTGAATAAAATTCTAGAATTTAAAATAAATATGAATATCAGAAGTATCGAGAATTTTATTGTTTACAAAAATGAATTGAGTGTATATTTAAAATAAGAAAAAGCATCTTCTATATTTATTGCAATTCAGAAATTTTACAAATATTGTCATTAAGTATATTGGTTTAAAATTTTTGCTCAAAATCAATAATGCAATGAATATGCATGCGTTTAATATTCTTATGTACTTTGTTTGCACTTGTAAATATCTAATTTCTTATCCAGGTCTTTTCATTCCTTTATGATTGCAATACTGATTGAAATTATATATATATATATATATATATATATATATATATATATACACATAAATTCCTATATATATGTATGAAATCCTATAGAATATTTCTAAGAACCTTTCATCAAAATCTTTATCTGAATTTATATCACTTCCATATCATATATTTTGTAAAGTTCTATTTAAAAACTGAAACCATCTCAATAAGGTTCCCTTAACAGAAATTGTAAAATAAAAAGCTTATTTTTGACTCCGTAGAATGAGAAAATTTCAATCGACATCCATTTCATTTATAACTTAGTGAACATATCTTAAAGAAATAATTCACAAAAGACCAAAAGTTGTACATGAAGCAGATTCCTTTCAAAGTGAATTGATTGGATTTTGATGTAAACAAAAGGTCATAAATTTATGATTTTATTAATATAAAATTAAAGTTCTTTCAAATTATTCTGTTTTCTTATAAGTATTTTTAAATATACAAAATAATAAATGGAATTTTTTTTCTTTTGCATTTTTCTTTCAGGGTATTACATTCACGGTGGCCAGCAGTGTATTATATAAAACATCTAACTAGAGAGAGAGAGAGAGAGAGAGAAATATTTTTTTCTTTCATTAAATATAATAAAATAGAAATCTTTGTCATATTAAATTTAGCCATATTAATTGCTTAAATTTTCTGAGAAATGTTTTGATTTTTGAAATACTAGAAAAATTTGATAAGAATGAAAAATATTATATACCCCTCAAATGCTATTTAGACTAAAAATCAATTTTTTTAGAAATATTTTAGATGCACACTAAATGTTTATATTTTATTTCCAGTAAATTTTCTATACGTTATTACATTTCTTATATTTTAACTTTCATTTTTAGCCAAAAATTGAAATTGAATTTTTAAACATTTGGTACCTTCTCATGATTTTAAATCAATATCTTCAAAAATATAACTAACTTTATTTCCCTGTTAAAAGAGCATGGAGGAATAAAACTTGAGTCCCACATTGAATGCAATATCGTTTTATTATTCTGTACAAAATACCATTTTAACAATTCTAGTATTAAAGAATGAACAGAAAATGTTTAACAAATTTATCCACTCTCTCAGTGAAGATTCAAAGTATTGATGAATCATAATGGAAAATATATAGTAGATTTGGATATGTTTCCAAACAGTATGTTTAATTCATTGGCTCCTTCAAACTATTTCACCAGAAAATCATTTGAATGCTAGTTTATTCCTCATGAAATTATTATTTCCCTATTCTATAATTCATTATTATCAGAATTTCTGAAATACAATCATGATTGGAATCGAATTCTGCGAGGTATAAATATATAATTTAAATCAGTAGATGAAGATATGAGTAAAAATATTATTTTGACAGT
This sequence comes from Latrodectus geometricus, assembly GCA_026290005.1. NCBI lineage: Eukaryota > Metazoa > Arthropoda > Arachnida > Araneae > Theridiidae > Latrodectus > Latrodectus geometricus. Next base: position 34,359 of record JAPDSC010095228.1, on the reverse strand, counting down.
GTGAAAAATTACGACTTTAATAAAATTTTCTTCCAAATATTTGATCTAAAAATTTAGATTAAGTATTTAAAATCAAGAAATAATAATCCTTATTAGGATATGCATAAATGAAATACATTAAAGTGAATATATTGCTATTCAAATTTTGTTCACATTTTCAATATTTTATTAAATATATTTTTTAATTTATTATTCACAATTTTTTATGATTTAATCATTAATATAAATTTTTAATAATTAAAATTTTTATTAGAGGTTTATAAAATTTAATTTTGATAGAGTCAGCTCTTCAAATGATATTTTTTAATATTTTAGAGTTAGTATTATTGTTTTGTGAGGGATTAAAAATATAGTTTTATTTAAAAATATATTTTAATTCATTTCAAACAATTTTTTGATTTCTATGAAAAGCCTGATACTTTTATATTTATTTTTTTCCAAGTTTGAATAACACATAGAGGAAATTATATTACAATGAAAATATTTTTTCTATTTCTTTTAAAATTTAGAAACTAATAAAAAATATTTATCTGAATGCTTATCACGTACGCATCCAGATAAATATTTTTTATTAGTTTGTAATATAAATATTTTTATTAGTTTTGGTAATATTTAGAATCAAATAGTTCAAAATAAAGAGAGAGCAAATGGCTTAAAGTAGAGAGCAGTAATTTGTTTTCGATGCTTTTATCAGACTTTGTTTTACTTTGCATTACATTGATTGTTATGAACCAGACATACAAATGGTTTCAAGTGATTTTAATGAATTCCAGCAATGCACACGCAGACACAAATCGCTTAATCATAGCTGAATAGTTCTAAAACATTCTAAAACATTCCATAGTTCTAAAAACATTCCATTTTCGCCTGATGACTTGTTCGATTTGATTTCAAAAAGACTTTGAAGAACATTTTGTGCTTAAAACATTGATTGTTCAAAGTACGCGAAAAACATGACATCCACTGCGTTTCTATGGGATGAACTCTTTGAAAATCAAAATTAAAAACATTGTTGAAGTTCATTTTATTAATAAGCTGACTCCATATGTAAAGACCAAAGTATCTGATTGAGAAGCCATCTTCCTTTGACTGGAGCCATTAGCGTCTTAATAACTTGACAATAGAACAGAAGAAAAAACAAAATAAAAACGACCAGACAAAACATTCACTTTATCGGTAGTTTATATCGATAGGAACGATTTTTAGACGTTTTTGTATATTTAAATTTATCTTTCGCTGAATTTTTTGTAGTAATTTTAAGTGATTTAAAAATAGGATATAATTTTATTTTCCCATATGGTTCAAAATTGTATAAGACTAATATTTTGCCTTCTAAAATTATTTTAAATTATTTTTTTAAAAAGACACATTCGTTTTCAATGAATGTAGAAAGGATATGTTGATTATGAGCGTTTATTGATGTAACTGTTTGTTAAAAATTTATGTAAATTTTAAAAAGTCATGTAGTAGTTGAATTATGCATTCGTAATTATAGTACAGGAAATTGAAATTTTGAGTATGAAATTTTTGACATCAGTACTCTTATATGTTTATTAACTGATTTTGACTATATGAAATAAAGATGATTTCATTTGAATCTGAAATACTGCATTGATTCATTTTCATTCTTAGAATCATTAAAAATAATTATTAGTTAACAAAGTAATGCTTGCAACCATGTGCCATGTTTATATTGAGTTCAACAAAATGCTACCTGCAATATTTTCAAAAATATCAAGTTATAAAGCAACAAAGTTTAAATTTATTTGAAATGCAAGCTTATTTCATTGCACGTCGATTTTTAAAATAATTTAAGTTTCTTTCACGATAATAAATATAGTTACTTCATTATTAAAATTATTTGGCAAATAACTAATGCATGGTTAAGGAAATAATGCTTCAAATTACTTTATCAATTTGAAAATGACTAAAGGTAAATAAACAAACTATAGTTATTATCATATTTATTATTATTATTATTCAAGACAAAATGTAACAAGATAATTTGAAATTCAAAGCTATGAGTAATTTATAATAATAAGAGTAATTTATGGAATAACTTTTACGTTATAAATCTCTTTAGAATAATTGGATAGTTTAATAAATTTTAGTAATGATAATAAATAAATTACAAAGAGTAACAAAAGTTTCTTCATAATTGAGAAAGTTTATAATCATTAACTTTGAAAGCTGATTTATTTGATAATTAAAACCATGCACAAATTTTCAATGGTAATGTTTAAAATGTTATATCATAGTACAGTAAGCAAATATTTCTACTGAATTCAGCAATTTTTATATGTAAATGCTTATATTACTTTAGACAAAAGGCATTTTTAATATGTATCTACGAAGTTTACTGACTATTTTTATGTTCTAATGAATATTTTAACAAAATTTTAATTAAATATATTATTTTGCTTCATTAAACCAATTACCAGAACATATTACATTATATAAAATATTATTTAGTTTAAATCACCTTAATAATTATAAATATCAAACTCGTTTACAAAATAGGGAGAATATTTGTAAATAATTTATAAATATATCTTTTTTACAGATTGTGAAATTTTTGTACATTTTATATATATGAAAATGTTTTATTATAAATAAAACATTTGTAATTATAAAATGGGTATTCCAATAAAAGATAAAGAATATTATTTAGCAAACATAAAGATTGCTTACATTCCTTAATTTCATTACGTTTCTTGGCCTAGTAACTTAAGAATAAAGGTATCATAAAAATATAAGCAAAATTTCACAAGACTTTTCCAAGCATTTCTTTTATTCTAAAGTCAGCATTCTATTGAAGTAAAAAAAAATATACTTGTAAATTTATTTTGCTTGTTTGACGAATTTAGGAAATGTTGAATTAGGAGAAAGAATATTTCTAATGTGTCAGTGAAACATAAAGTTTAAAGTTAAAAATAAAGTTAAAATTACATATAAGAAATATAAACTTAAATACTAATAATTATGATTTAAACTGATATATTCATCAGAAATTGATAATTGATCAGGAAAATAATTGTAATTAAAACATTTTCATTTTACATACATTTGTGTGTGAGCCACAATTTTATTATCATTATTTTATTATCATATATATCAATTTTATAAAGAACTTAGAATTTAAAATATTATATATATATATATATATATACTTAAACGATGAAGAAACAATAATTGGGCAAAATAATTTATGCATACGGAAATGCATGAAATCTAACAAAAAATGCTTTATTGAACTCATAGTATCATTGTACATGATTGTCTTTCTAAGAGAAAGAATAACAGGAGATGTTTCTTAGTAGGAGATATGTCATTCCTTAATGAAATATTTGCTTTGCAATGTCTCGAAATACTCAGCACTTGAAATAAAAGTGCCCATTCCTTAATAAGCATCTCGTTATGTTGTTGAGTGTACCACGGAGTCTTTAATAACACATACGGTATCTCGTCAAAGCTATTTCCCACTTGTTCTAGGGAATTTTAATCAGAGAAAATATTAACTGAGTGATATTTTCAATTTTGCAGTAGAGGCTGAACAGCAGGAATTTAGTGTGGCCGTATATTGTCACCTACAAAAAAGATGTCTGATCTAATTACAGTTTAGAACAGAATCAGATTGGAAAAGGGTTACTTTTTTTCCAGTAGTAATCTCTAGTTGCAAAACTTTTGTCAGAAACACTGAGTTTAGTTCACCCGTTCGAATTAACTCGTTTGCAAACAACTCCAGGACCACTCTAAGTATTTTCTTCTAGAATGTTCTAGAATTGAAACTTATCCAGGTTTCTCTTCGAAACAACTAGCGTTGAGATTCATTTAAGGCACTGAAGTTACTCTTATCAGTACAGAGCACACGACTCCAGTTTTTGTGTTACTTGAATAATTGAAAATAATGGCCAAATTTCAAATAAATACATCTTTTAGGATGATGTCCAAATAGGCAACTTTTGTGAAGGAGTTTGGATACAGTAAACCGTGACACTTATCTCCCTGTTGATGTACATTAGTTGCTGTAAAATTATGTTTGCTACCTGATTTCGCGCACTTTTCACCTGCAGGACGATATAACGGTCATACACTGGAGTGTTTCTATGTGCGGCCATCCCCGAATTTTCTGGTAACTGAAGCTATTTGATTGGAAGTCTTTTCAAGTGCGTGAAACGACAAGTTTGGAGATTCGGAAATCTTCAGCTACAGTTGTCACACTACGCATTTATCCGGATTTGCAATCGTTCTTCCTCGTATGAAATCTCCCAGGAAATTTCTTCTACCAACAAAAACATCATTTCACTTCCACAATGAATGTCTTTAATTACTTCTCTTTATTTCTTTTTATACTCTTGTATAGCCTTGAATTACGCTCATCGATCATATGATCCTTTTTGTAAACACTGTCGTTGCCTACGTGATTTGCTACTGAAATTTTCATATATATGACATTTTTTATGCATTCCGTATTCAATGTTTTAATTGCAATAATTAATTCTTGCGATTTCATGGCTATCTAAAATTTCCTAGAATTTTGCTGTTTTTATTCTCGTGTACCAGCCAAGCTAGCAATATGGGGTGCGCTGCACCACTTTTAAAACTGAACCGTAATTCGATGGGGAGTCCAACTTCCTCCATACACCCATGTCATAGGTATCCGCTTATAGAATAGGCAACCATTCACACGAAAAAGGGACAAAGAAAAGAGAGAGAGAGAAAGTACGCCTCCATGAACGAGCCGGGATTCGAGCCCATGATCTCCATGGTACCCTGACCACTAGACAGGATACGCTGCTAGAGTTTTGCTCATCAGAGTACGTGTGTATGTTATGCATCATAATGTATATATATATATATATATATATATATATATATATATATATATATATATATATACATTATGATGCATAACATACACACGTACTCTGATGAGCAAAACTCTAGCAGCGTATC